>JAJOOS010033419.1:0-16490 GCA_029582725.1 Solanum chiquidenum | reverse complement strand
GGGGTTGCACCCATGTTATGTAAAATTCAAGAATATGGGACATTGATACACATTCAATAAAATACTATATTCCTTTTAGTTCAAACTATGTAATTGTTTTGAAAATTAATTTATTTCAAATATTGGATATTTTATAAATGCAAGAATATATACTTGCTTTTTGTCTTCAAAATTTCTTTAATGTTTCAATAAATTGTGTTAGTTGTCGAAAAAAAAATATTGTGTGTTAATTTAGTAAGACACCAAGTATAGAAAATATAAATGAGAATGTGTAGTGAATGTTCTTATGATTAAAGTTGTTGAATGTTTTTTTGGGAGGTTTAAAAGCCTTACATAAATAATACAAATCGAATATAATACTATGAAAAAACTAGATTTTGAGACTGATAAATTTTGTAGCTGAACAGTAAAATTTGTCGCTACACCTACTTAGCGATGAATTAGCAATAAATTTTTATTAGCTACAAATAAAATAGTAACGGATCACCAACTAAGTTCATAGCTAAATGGAGTATTTTATTGATATTTTAATATATTTGTACTTTCGCTATTTGAAAAGTCAATTTTTTTTCTTAGGTTGCCACGTTCTCATCATCATCAATAAATAATCTAATTCAAAGAAATTTAATATATACTTGTTTTTATCTAGTTTTAATAATTTATATATATGTTATTCAAAACAAAAATAGTAACATCTTGATTGATGTTTTAAACCTAGTCTATTATTTTTATTTTTGAGTTTTTCATTTGACATTTGATACTCACATGTATCTCGATTTATCCGTACAATTTAAAATTGTTGATTTTTCATTCAACGTCCTATGCTCGGATTACGCCTTGTTTAATACGAATCCATGCCGCGTAAAATCAATAAAAAAGAAAGCGCTTTAAAGCATAATTTTATCATTTTAAGAGCTCAAATTAAAATATCTAATTAATGATAAAGAGATTTTCTTTTCTTTTTTTGATTTTTCATTTGGTATTCGATAACTACATTAAAACTCAACTAAATTTAAATTCATGCCTTAAAATTACATATTTGAGGATTGAGTGTTCTTTTTAAAAAAATAAATCTTATTCATCCCGATTCAACGTTAACATTGATGCATGAAAAGATAAATAAAGATGATAATGACTTGTGCAAAGAGTTGACGAATAATAAATTGTCTCTTTCTATTTGGGTTGTTCTGTACTTTTACAGATGTTAAAGGGCTTTAATACTTCAATAAATGAAGTTTTGGGCCCCATTGCAATTAAAAGGTTAATAAGCTAAGCCTAGTAACCACTATGACTATTCCCCTATATTTGTTTTTGTCCCCCCTATTTTAAGCCACAATTACCAAATTTCCCCTATTCATAAATCAACTAATTGGTCCAATTCCCCCATTTTAGTACTCACTTTTTAAAGAAAATATCTTTTCTTCCCCAATAATAATAATAAAAAAGAGAAATAATTTTTATACTATAAAATGAAATATGGAAGTAATAGCAAAAATTAGATTCAAATGGAGAATACATTTTCTTGAGACGAGGGTGTGACAAAAATCGTTTTTTTACCTTTTCAAAATAAGGATATGACTGTTTATACATTATCCTTCCCCGAACCCGCTTGTGACATTACAACCAAGGATATATTTGAAACAGTCTTTCCAGCCTTCTCAAAGTAGGGGTAACACTGTTTACACACCACTCTCCCTC
Source organism: Solanum chiquidenum (assembly GCA_029582725.1). NCBI lineage: Eukaryota > Viridiplantae > Streptophyta > Magnoliopsida > Solanales > Solanaceae > Solanum > Solanum chiquidenum. The sequence goes on along the minus strand of JAJOOS010033419.1, from coordinate 14,792 downwards.
GATCCACTTGTGAGATTACAGTTAAGGACCTATTCGAAATAATCTCTATACCTTGTTAAAGTAGGGGTAAGACTGCTTACACATTATCACCATCACCCTTGACTCCACTTGTGAAACTATATTGAATTGTATTGTCGTGAATGGAGAAAGCATATGAAAAGTAGGTTTAATACATATTTTAGAAATAATTGAGGGTAGATAGTTGTTTAAATGATATGTTTTTTTACCATTAAAGGGGATATATTTGAAATATATATATATATATATATATATATAGGACACCAAAAACAACTTTATGGTAAAATTGCATTTTCATGAAAGGATGCAAGAATAACTTGCTTATGGTTTGAGAGACTTCACTATTTCATGTTGCTTGTCTTTTATATAAATTAAAAAACCTATGTAATTTATTTTTAATGAAGAAATGGAAGTTATATAAATATACACGAACTTCCATTTTCTATATAGTATTATTTCCCTTTTGCAAAAGAGGTGACTTTCTTTTTTGGTTTCCTCTTTTGATCTCAATCAAAATAACCATAATAACTAACATATTCAGCGAAATTCCATGCGAAAGCATGGGGAGCGAACAAGATTAGAGATCAAGAGAAGTTGTCCCTCGTGATCAATCCGAAGCGCTACTAACTCTTCTTGACGATCAAGTAAAGGAGGTCCACATCATCCTTTCGAACTGAACTACCACGACTCTCGCTAACTGCAAATAAAGTATGGAAAGGGTGATGTATACGAAACCTTATACCTATCTTGTAACGGTAGAAATATTGTTTTCAATAAATTCCTAGCTCAAATAAAGCATATCATACATGTATGAAAAGAAAATATAGTAAACAAATAAATGAAAAAATAACAAATGAATAATAATCAACGGAAAAAAAATATGATAAATAAAATTAAAGAATAAGAAATAGGAGAATAATATTTAATACTCACTATTGATAAAGAAAATAGACAATACATAACTACTCCCTCCGTTCCTTTTTACTTATCAAATTTCGCCTCGACACACCTATTAAAGAAATAATATTTGGTATAGTAAATTTATCATTTTATCCATATTAATTGATAAGGTCCCATATATTTACTCACTACATTTTTCAATAACATTAATTCAATATTAATAAGCTGAGAGTATAATAAATTTTTTTTTATCAAAATGGATAAATAAAAAGGATTATTAAATTAGAATTTTTTTAACAAAAAGTAAATAAAAATGGAGGGAATATTTACTAACATTTTATCATAATCATATATCCTTCCATCTCAACCAAAATCAAATTGGGATAATATCATGGTGATGAAAAAAAGTATAATCTTTTATTAAAAAAGAATATTCCAAAATGATAGAGATCACTAATATAAAATCAACACAAATTCATTTTCCTATTTCTCTCTCCTTAATTTCTCCTATTTGAATTTTTCAAAATAATTAGGAAGAAAGCTTAATTGGCTACATTACTATTAGGAGACACTCAAATAACATTTAATTTAATATAAATCACTCTTAAATTCTTCAAAATAATTCATGTAATTCATATATGCAAATTATGTATTTTTAGGTTAAAAAAATTATTTTGAATTTCAAAAATATTTCACCATTTCAATATAAATTAAACTATAATTAAAAGTATCTCGACATCTTTCATTGCATAATTATAACTATAAATAACGACTCATTTGTTCGACGCATCTAATCAACTCACTAGTTTTACTAAAAAAATCATCAAGTGTTGAAATGGTGATAAAACCTAAAGCATTTAATTAATTCTTTTAGATTATAGTACACTAATACTTAAGAAAACATTTATTTGATTAAAAAAAACTATTCAAATATATTTTATTAATTTTTAATTTAAGAAAGCAGAAGACAAACGTTACCAAAACTTATTTTCCCAATGTAAAGGGTATTTTTGTCATTTCTAAAGCCTAGTACAAGTACCAAACTGTGAAGCATATACCTGAAGTACAATGTATAGTATCTAAAAAAAAGGTACTTTATTAAAATATTACTGTAATTAAAATAAAGTGTTCAATAACACGTTTGATCCCTCAATTATTAGTAGTAAATTATAATTTTGATGGTTATATAATATATAATAAAATATACTTAATTTGATTAATTGACATATGCATATTTGATCTTTTTATAGAGAGAATATTCACAAATTTATCATAATTATTATTCATTGCGAAATATTAATCTATGTATTTATCTATTAAGTTTATACTATTACTGGATATATAAGAAGGACATATTGAAAATATCTCTGTACTTAATACAATTTATTAGTTTCGTCTTCGGATTATTGATAATTTTAAAAATATCTTTCTACTTGATTAAATAAACTTAGATACACTCCGATCTGTCACATAACATAACAAGTGGTTTCAAACTCTTTTAAAAATATAAAGTTCTTAATAGAAGGAATGTTGAAAATACTCTTAACTTGACAAGAATTTAGGAGTGTATTTATCTCATGTTGCAAGATCGGACCTATATTTAATTTTAATTTTAATTAGTTAAGTTAAGAAATGCTTTTAAGACCGTTAATAATTTGAGGATGAAACAAATAATTCACGTCAAATTTAGGGGTGTTTTCACTATTTCTCTCTTTATTTAATTATGATAGAGTTTTAAAAGTAGTTCAAATACAATATAATTTCCACTTAAAAAAAGATATAAATTGTTTTCCATGATATATTTTTTTCAAAACAAGTAGAAAATGATTTTTTAGTTTGAAAAAGTGATTTTGATCAATTTTAACTTCCTTTTTCTTTTTTCAAATTAAATGCATATTCAAAGAAAAAAAATCCAAATATCATATTTTTCATAGTAAAACCATATATTTAAGGTTAAAATATATTTCAACATATATTAGAAATATAATAAATTTATTAATAATCAAGACACCAAAAAGACTACGCCATTATTTATCAATCAAAATAGTGATGAAATAGTAAGTACTTTATCTTTAATACTTATGAGACTTCTTATATTTAATCCGACTCCATAAATATAGATATCAAATACGGATGGAGATAAAAACCACTCCATTAACATTTACATAAATATGCCTTCAAATTAGTGGCGAAGCCAAAATATTAAATAAGGGGTTCAGAATTTGAAAAAATAGATATACAAAGTAATTCAAGGGGATTTGACATCTATTATATATACCTTATTCAGAATTTAATATAAATATCAAACATAGACAAAAAAAATCAAAAAAGTATTCTTCCGACCTGTAATTTTCAGGAAAAAAAAAACCGTACCTTAATTTAATGATAAGAGTAAGTAATAAATACTCATATTTATAAATCTCTTCAAACCAAATCTCTCTTTGACCAAAAAAAGAAAGGAAAAGAGAAACCGAACTTTCTCTCTCTACTTTCTCCTCTTCTTCTTCCTCTTTCTCTCTTTAAAAATCACCGCCTTACGCCGCCGTGTGAACTTTCAGACACCACTGTTTTTTTTCTCTCAAAAGAGGCAAAAGAAAAGTTTAAATTTTTTTGAACTTTTTTTTTCCTCCCAAAAAAATCCATCTTTTTTGTATACTTTTTAAACTTTTTTTTTGCTTTTGTGTTCATTGAAATCTCCATAAATTTGCTTTGTTTTAGTTAAACAGTTGATTATCTACAACACACATTTCTCCATTTTCGAAAATTCATTTTTTTTCCTCTAAAGTTCGATCTTTTTTTGCTTTTGTGTTCATTCGAATCTCCATAAATTTGCTCTGTTTTAGTTAAACAGTTAATTATCTACGATACCCATTTCTCCATTTTCGAATATTCGATCTTTTTATACTTTTATGTTCATTCAAATCTTCATAAATTTGCTCTGTTTTAGTAAACAGCTACAATACCCATTTCTCCGTTTTTGAAAATTCGATCTATTTTTGCTTGTGTGTTCATTGAAATCTCCACAAATTTGCTCTGTTTTTGCTAAATAGTTGATTATCTACAGTACCCATCTCTCCATTTTCGAAAATTTGTTCATTTTTTGATCCAACGGCCAGGATTCGTTGTTCTCTGTTACTACTAGGGCTCTCTCTCTGTGATTGTCAGCTTTTTATTTTTAGTTCTTTTGTCTTCTCTACGTAAGTTTTTTTCCCCTCTCTGACTTTACTTTTTTCAGTTCTTCTTTCTATAAATAGATTTTGTATATGTATTTATGTATATATATTTAGGTGGAGTATATTACTGTTAACTTCAAAACTGGGATTTTTTTTTCTGTAGCGTTTACTTAATGGAGTGATAGGGGCAAAGCCTGGTAGGGCCGAGATGTTTGTACGCTGTTTATATATGGTTAAAATTGTTTTTTTTAAATGTATATCTACTACTAGTAGATATTGAATCTCATTTGGCTTCTTGTTGGGTTTAGTTCTTCGTATTTTGAATCTCTTAGTGAAAATCTTGGCTTTGCGAATCATTGATTGGCATGCACTATGTATGTTACATTTGGGATATTTTTGAATTTTGGGTTGTTCTTGTTTTCTTCAAATTTGTTTGATTTTTGCTTTGCTAGTTAAGACTCCAAGGTCCATTTGTGTTTCGGGGTATTGAAGAAGTTTTGGATAATTTATCTTTCTGGGCGGAGCTACACTGTTTTTATATATGGTTAAATTTTTATGTATATATAGTTCATGTTGAACACCGTGTGGCTTTTTGGTGTGTTGGCTTCTTCGAATTTTTTATTTTTCTTAGTAAAATTTTTGGCTCCGCTGATGTTCTTGTTAGTCACATGCATTGGAAATGATCAATTTCAATTGGGTTTGTGTGATTACGTGGATTTTAGTTGTAAAGAATTGGCTGATTTTTGGTTAATTGGCATCATTTATATGATAGTAGTTGATGTTCTTATTGTGCTAACAACCAACACTAAATTGTTCAAATTTGTTTCATTTTGCGTTGGTAAGTTACAGTCTAGTTTCATTTTTGTTTCCGGGTATTGTAAAAAAGATTTGTTTTTGTTTTTGTTCATCTTTCTGTTAACTCCTTGTTTTTTGTAAGTCACATGCATTGGAAATGATCAATTTCGATTGTATTTGTGTGGTTACGCGGACTTATTTTTGGTTAATTGGCATCACGGGTATGATTATTCTCCAATTAATGAGGCTATTTTGGTGTGTAGGATGTATTGCATTAGTTTATTTGAAGTTAGTCTTTAATCCCGTATGCTTCTATTTCTTTTAAGGTCAGTTTTAATACGGATAGCGAGCTAAAACCTTGAACCAATAAGAGCTACCTGTTGGTAATTTTCTTTTGGAGGTGACAGACTTTCGAGTATATTCTTTACTGAGGGTCTGTAGATTAAAATGTTGTGCTGACATGAGATTATTTGGATCCCTTCCTTTACTTATTTCTTGGATTCCTATCTTTACTTCGAATTTTCCTTTAGATTATGTTTCCTTTTAGTTTACCATTCTCAAAAAAAGGATTGTGTTTGCTTTTCCTACACTTCCTGTTTCCAAAGGAAGTCTACTTACTCTTTTAGGATATGCAGTAATGATTAAGTTATTATAAGTTTGTTGTATTTCTGAAGGTACCTTTTGATAAAATATATCGTCATTTGTATGTCGTATAGTAGCTTGAGCCCAATAGGGAACATCCTGCTATGATTTTTTAATGGCTTCTTTGAAATGTTTTCATTATTTTACACGCCTAGAATCACTATGTATTGGTAATTGAAGTTCCATGTATCTTGTTTGTGCAGCGAAAAGGTGGAATAGGTTGAATTCTTACAGGCTAGGGCTATGGAGCCTAATGGACATAGAAAGGGTAACAAAAAGAATACGGTTTCCTTTCAAAATGGTGATCTTAGCACATTGAATATTGATGATGAGTTGGATCCATGGACTTCCTGGGCGAACAAACCTCACACTATTACGTTGCTGCTTATCGGTGCATGTTTACTCATGTAAGTTTTTTAATGTACATGCTCTATATTCAAAGGTAAAATAAGGAATAGTTGTTCTCTTCTTGGAGCATGGGGGGATTTTTTTTTTTTTTTGGATAAGTGCCGTGGACTATGAGGGAATTCGTAGAAGAAATCTAAGTTCTTGTGTCATTTCTTCTGTTCTTTCGGATGTCCATACAATATTCTGTGTCATCAATGAATTAGATTTTCAGTCAGATGCTTAGATTGTTATAGCCTTTTTTTTCTTTCTATTTTTCCTTTTGGTGATAATAATTTAAAAGTTCTCTTTTTTTTGAGGATATGTAAAATTGTTTTATTATAATTGGCTGTTTTGTGAAATGAAATCCTTTTGCTGTACGTATGACATATCAAGTCGTTGCAGTTTTAATTGAATTTCGTATTTATCAAAAGTTGGTTTTGGTATACAAAAGCACATGGGAACTTCAATTAGGATGCCTTACTGATTGCTTGCAAATTATTGGTTCCTTTCTTTTAATTTTGCTTGCTAAGTTTTTCGTATTTTTTAAAGCCAATAATACATTTTTTTTACTTGCTTATGTTAATATGATTGCAGTTGGGCTAGTGGAGCTCTCGACTCACAAAACACTTCTTCCGGTGATATTGTGGCATCTGTGAAAAGGTGTGCACTTTTTATTTCTCTCTATCCCATTTTATGTGGTATTGTTGCTATTTGAGAGTCTAAATAGGTTATTCTTCTACCACAAGTTTCTTAATTATGTTAAAATATTTTGAATGATTAACTATTGTGAGTTGTAGACCTGTCGTGTAGCTTCTAAGTATGTAAATTTTATTTTACAAAAAAACTTGAATTTAATGTCCCTTTTTACACTGAAATTAACTCGTTGACTCTTGTTCTCTAAACCCCACCACTTGAAATGAAACAGGTGTGAGTATCATGGTTCTGTCTTATATTCTTACCTTATAAAAAACATCTTTTCCTTTTTAATGTTCCTGACAGTGAAAGTTGTTTTTACCTCTGTTAGGGGTGTTTGGGCTATGATTGCTGTGTATCTTGCTTACTCTTTGCTGCAAGCCCCCTCGACGTAAGTTGCTACTTTACTCCTCTCTCTCTCTCTCAGGTCTTATTGAGTTGTATTCTGCATATTTTTGGTTCGACTAGTAAATTATAGCTCAAAATAGGAGTTGGTGGTTATTTATTATTTATTGAGTGTTATCTATTTTCACTTTTTGGCTGTGAACGTGCTAGAATGAGTATCTTTTCAACTCCTCTTTGGTTAGTCAACTACAACTACAACAACATATCCCGTGTAAATTCCACAAGTGGGGTATGGGGAGGGTGGTGTGTATTCAGCCTGACCCCTATCTTGTGAAGGTAGAGAGGTTATTTCTAGTAGACCCGCGGCTCAAGTCTTTTTTCTTTTAGGCTTCAAATGTGAGCTTTAGAGTTCGCCTTATTTTCTCCTCCTGACTTGAAATTAGCTTAGGCAGATGTATTTGCAATTTTTGGGCTATGGTCTTTAACCATATTAATCTGTGAGGTTCTTTATTACAGGGTGCTCATTAGGCCACATCCTGCCATTTGGCGCCTAGTTCATGGAATGGCCGTCATTTACCTTGTTGCTTTGACGTTTTTGCTTTTTCAGGTAAGTTGGTTAGCAGAATTCGTGTTTTCTAATTGTATAAATGAATGAAATGATTCAGTAGTTATGTTTCGTACTTCAGTTTCCCTTCTGATATCTAATCAAGTTATAATTCAGCCCATTCAGTTGTTGTTGTGAGATATTAATACTTTGTTGTCTTTTCCTTAGAAGCGGGATGATGCTCAGCAATTTATGAGATACCTACATCCTGATCTTGGTATTGGTAAGGATTTTGGCATGTTCGTCATAACAGTTTTGAGTGAATTATTTTGTAAAATCTATGCTGTTTATTGGCTTTGCCATGTGAGTTACAACTTATACCTATTTTAACTTACTATGCAGAGCTACCTGAAAGATCCTATGGGGCTGATTGCAGAATCTACGTACCTGAAAATCCCACAAACAGGTTTAAGAATCTTTATGTATGATATCTTCTTTCACATTCCTTTTACCTTTTGTATTTGTTTTTTCAAAATCTTGTATTGCTTTCTTGGACAAGCTGCAGGAAAATGCAGCCTCTCTGATGGCGTATTTGCTTTGTAGGACACACTGTTTGATGAGTTTGTTTTGGCTCATATCATAGGGTGGTGGGGAAAGGCCATCATGATTCGTAATCAGCCTCTTTTGTGGGTTTTATCCATTGGATTCGAGTTTATGGAGGTCAGGGCCTTTCTCGGCTTCTTTTGAATGTTTATTCAGCATATTTTCATATTCCAATTGAGAGTTGTTCTCATTAAACTTATGTTTTTCAGCTTACCTTCCGCCACATGTTACCAAACTTCAACGAGTGTTGGTGGGACAGCATTATTCTTGACATATTGATCTGCAACTGGTTCGGTGAGAATCTTGAAGCCGACTACTTTACACTTTTTATGAACTTTATATTCTTGACATGGTTACAACAAATTTATATCATATTCTCAATTCGCATCCATTTCTAGTTAATCAAGGGGTTAATGTTCTATCTCTTGCCTGTTGAAGTTCCTGTTCTTTTGAGTTCTGAAAAACATTTCCAGATTTATGAAGTTTATCAAATGTATCGTTGAATTTGCTTCTTTTGATTTAGTTTGCTGTGAAATTACAGTGTATTGAGATACAATATTGCCTTTCCTACAGTAAAAATTGGTTGTCCAGGTAAATAAAGACCACTGCTGAAAGGGAGAGTTAATGGCGAGGATGAAAAAGTACTTGATTTTTCCTTCCGTTTGTGACACCCCATCTCCTCTGAATCTTTCAGAGGAAAATTTTGATAACGACTTGAATAACTAGGCTATGGGTTATGGCGATCATCGAGCTCCATTTCACCAAAAATATTGTTATTACAGATGATGTGGAATTTGTGCCTTTGTATAGAGATTGTTTGATATAATGAATCTTTATGGGTGAAGTTTTTGTGGCTTGACATTCGGCAATGTGATTAGTTTTTGTTTTTATTTTTTGCAAGGAATACAACGAATAGTCGTTATTATAAAAAAACATTAAATAATCCATATTTTACTTACCTGTGGATCAAGTCTGTTCATGGTCTTACAGATATGTCTTGTTCTCCTGGATTATTTTGCACTAAAATTACCTATTTGATTTCTTATGCAGGCATATGGGCTGGAATGCGCACCGTTCGGTATTTTGACGGGAAAACATATGAGTGGGTTGGTATAAGCAGGCAACCAAATATCATGGGCAAGGTATGTCCCGTTAAGTGCTACATCGGTTGTATATGGTTTCGAGGAATATCAGAGAAACTAGGTTGCATTATACAAGTCACATACAGTTTATATGGAAATATTAGGACGTTTATTCTGCACTAAAGTATTATGAACGGAGTTTTTCAGCATTAAACTAACAGCTTCTTCTTTTTTTAATAGGTCAAGCGAACACTTGGACAATTTACGCCAGCTCATTGGGATAAAGATGAATGGCGTCCCCTTCTAGGTCCATGGCGGTTTATTCAAGTCCTCAGTCTCTGTGTCATATTCTTGACGGTGGAGTTAAATACATTCTTCTTGAAGTTCTGTCTTTGGATTCCTCCAAGAAATCCTTTGATAGTTTATAGATTGGTTTTCTGGTGGTTAATTGCATTACCAACTATCCGCGAATATAATTCGTACCTACAGGACAGGTATGTCCAACCACTAGCATTATAAAGTGAAATGTGTACTACTCCCATAAGCGCTCGTTTCTTTTCTTTATTTCTCACTTTCCCGTTTACTATTGTCATATTCAGAAAACCAGCGAAAAAGGTAGGAGCATTTTGCTGGCTTTCAGTAGCGATCTGCATTGTTGAGCTCCTAATCTGTATCAAGTTTGGACATGGTGAGCACTACACTACATCTAGTTTTCTCATTTTATGAGTATTTCAGCAAGTTTACTTTATTTGGTAACCGAGAAATCCTGAGGACGAGCTAGCATAGTTCAAAACTCAGTGGACAATTAACACGTCCCTTTTGGCAAAGACCAGAACCCCGGTGGCTTTATGTATTCTTCACTTGATGATTTTCTTTGCTGCTTCTTTCAGGATCATTTCCGAATCCAATGCCCAAATGGGTGGTAATTTTATGGTCATGTGTCGGTATTGGCCTTTTGATGTCGTTGGCTGCATGGTCGTGGCATTTACATAGAACGATGAGGAGAAAGCACGATTGAGTTTACGTTTACAGTTCCCTGGCCATTCTTTATTCCTTTGCTTTCATTTGGGTAGAGTTCAACCATGTTGTAAATACCCATTACCTTGTAAGTTGTAACTGTATATGGTTTGCATTTTTTTAGGTTAAATATTAGTACATTTTTTAAACATGTAGTGAACCTCAATTCTTTTTCAATAGGCTAAAAAGTTCTTGTTTGTTCAGATGCAATATTGTTGTCTCAATTAAAGAGGAAGTGCTCTAGGGGTCGAATGAATGAATCGTATCCATCCCACCACAATCCGAGACTTCTAGTCTAAATGAGAATAAACTTAGTTATACTATGATTATATAGTCTATTTCAACAAGATATATTTCTTGAAAATTTCAGAAGGATATATAGCCAATATACAGAATCTTGGTACAATTATGACAATTACATTTCAACCATACAAAAAAATGACAGGTTATTTTAATTGTTTGCTAATGTCTAAGTGACATAATTCTATGCATTTAACTTTGACTAATAAAAATGTTACCAAACTTGTCTTTTAGTTGTTCTTTTCTTTGATTACTCTTTACTTTTGATACTATACTCTTTGTTATTGTAAAAGAAGCAAGATTATGCACCCTAAGTCATTGTTAGGATTGTGTAATTATATTTTAAAAATGAGTGTATTAAATGTAAAAGACAAGAATATTTTTACTTTAATAAGGTGACATACAACATTAGCATAGGTTAATATGGTGAAAAATAAAGAATATTCACATACACTAATATAAGATACCCTTCAATTGCCACGTGGACACCTGTGAATGAACAGTTTTAAAGCGCGCAATGAGAAGCAAGGATGCCAAATGAGAATAGATCCCAAGGTAGAAAGTCAAAATTCACTACTAGGTGCTTTTTACGATGATGGTAGATAAGATTATATTGAGGAAACTGAGAGAGTCGGATCCGTGAAAACAACATGTAAGTCAACAGAAATTGTTGAATCCACAACACCTCAACAATAGTGTGAGACATGGCACGATACTCAGCCTCAGTGGTGGAGCGAGAAGCAAATAAGTTGCTTCTTGGAAGACCAAGAAACAAGATTTGGGCCAAAGAAAATCAGGACCCAATGATAGACCGGCGAGTATCAGGACAACCAGCCCAATCAACATTATAAATGCAAAAAGGGAAAACACAAAAATGTACCTCAGAAATGAAGAAAAAAACATATTTGACAACATTTTTCTACAATCATACATATTTCTAGGAGGACCTATACACTACACAAAAGATTTTTTTTTAAAAAAAACTTTTGATCTGTGAATATAATTATTTCCTAAAAAATGCTGCTTTTGCAAATCCATTGTCTTTGAATCTTCAGTTTATGCTGCAATGCTGCTTCAACTATGACTTGTATACTTCAACATTAACAGATTTATTTGTATCTTCACTCTTATATTATTGCTTTCCCACATCAATCAAAGTTCTTTTCTTGGATTCAAGAACCTTTTTTTCTTCAAGATTGGCGAACCGTTTTTATGGTTCGTTAAATCATACTTTGCTTGGACCCTTCAAAAATGCTACTGCATCCATGTTAGATCCTATGAAAACACAGGTTTTGGAGAATCCGACACACACCCAAGTGACATTTTTGAAGAGTCTGAGCAACATCGCTTGTATGTTAGGTAGGAAATGGCATGGAAGATATCTTTCTCTTCCAAGTAGTCCTTCCTCTAACAATTTCTTCATTCTTGATCTGTTCTTTTATCTTAAGCAAATGTGTATAGCTAAATGGCCTTTGACTAAATGACTCAAGAAGTCCATTTGCTTCAAGAAGCCCTGATGCCAATGAAAATCCATGAAGTACACTGATTCTTCTCTTATGTTGATCAACATCAACAACAACATCGTCGAAAAGTACCTCTTCATCAGGTTCACAAAGGGATTGAACGATATCCGTGCTTCCACATTCTCTCCTGTATTCAAGCACGATGCTAGACAGCTGATAACTCTCCAAAAATTGGTCAGGAATTGTCTGCAACAACATGAAACAGAACAAAAAAACTGATGTTTTTCATCGTAAGTTGATGTCAAGATCAAGAATCAATGTTATTAGATGTTCGTTTTACCTCTAGCATCCAACGAACGTATTTCACATTATTTACATGGTGATTCATGTCCAAATCACTTCTCTTTGGCTGCAAAAAGTTGAAAAAAGATCAGTATCTACGAGTTTTGACATATCGATGAAATGCTGAATTCTAGTAGATAAAATGCATAAGATCACCTTCAAATTTGAAAGGACATATTTAGCAGTGTCATCCAGCTTCTCTATCTTAATAGGATTTTCCTCTTTGATGGCTTGTTTACTGATGAACCATGGTGAGATTTCAGCCCTCACTTCTTCCGGCATCTTTGACAGACGCCTCGTTTGCTGGTTCATCATCACCCATGTACTGTGTTCCACACAAAAACTAAGTTACAACTTAGAACATTATGTTGGTTTTACGAGTTGATCATTTCTCAGCCGGTCACTCAACTAACAATAAGTATCTCATAAAGTCGCTTTTTTTGTTACAGCATCAAGAAAAACGACTGTCTGAGATAATTATCATTAGTTGATTTGAGAAAATCGACTCTCGGTTTTTTTTGGACAAAAAAAACAGATTCTTGAAAATGATTTGGCAGTGTAACTGAACCTGGTTGCTCTGGCAAATACAAGGCCTGTGGCTTGACTTCTAATTTGCCAGTCGCGTCTCATCCCATTTTTGCCTGATGCTCCAACCCATGTATCAATCTCTATTACTTCACCCCTGTTCATGTTTTTCAATCTTTTTGTTAGGCCTAGTACCAAAAACCAAGAGAGCGATGCATCAGGAGAATCAGGCATCAGTTGTCTTGGATCAGGTAGGAGCAGAAGATGTAAGTTAATATGTATCAGGTGAGGAAAATAGAATTTGGTTGATAGAGACGTTAGAATATGGATAAAGCATCTGTCCATGTATCTAAGGGCTATGGAACAAAAGCTTATCTCAGACCTAGACCGAGTTTACTGATCTCGCAGAACAGAATGTGATGCGCTGAGATAGAATGCAAAAGAAACAAAGACAAGGTACGGATTACTTACTCTTAACAGTTTGTAACAGAGTGACACAAGTAAACTCCAACTTTACTACAAGAACAACAACTACTACTACTACTACTATTACTACACCTCAATTCTAAGTTAGTTGAGGTCGTCTGTATGAATCCTCAGTATCATAAACGTTAGTTCGTTAGTTAACTCCAATTTCACTAAGAGGATCAAAATCACTTAGCTATCTAATGTCATACTTGGTTACACAAATTGGCTGTACAAGTCACTTACCATATTGGATAATGGTCTATTTGAACTTGCATTCTTGAAACAACCCATATGAGGTTATTTTTCATCATCCCATGTGTAGCCCCAAATCCATCACTAAGTAGTCCTGACATCCACACATGATTCAATGCTGTTTCCTGCAAAAATACAACACAAATTCAAATTAGTCGGACTAGTAACCTCCAAACTCCAGATAGGTAAACCAGAGAAATTATGGTAGTGTAGTTAGTTGGTAGTGAAGATGGGGGGAGAGTCGAGTGCTTAGTTTGCAACACTGCAATGCCTCAATCTCAAACAAGTCGAAATTAAACATATGAATCCTTATTGTACATGTCATTCCATTTAGTACAACAACAACGTCAGACAACTATGCCTAAATCACAAACAAGTTTGAGTCAGCTATATGAATCCTTACCGTACATGTCGTTCCATTTAATACAACAACGTCAAACTACTTTGCCACATCACAAACAAGTCTGAGTCAGCTATATGAATCCTCACAGTACATGTCATTCCATTTAATAATACAACAACAACGTCAGACAACTATGCCACAATCACAAACAAGTCGGAGTCAGGTATATGAATCCTCATTATACAACAACGTCAAACTACTATGCCTCAATCACAAACAAGTTAGAGTCAGCTATATGAATCCTCATTATACATGTCATGCCATTTAATACTACAACAACAACGTCAGATTACTATGCCTCAATCACAAACAAGTCAGAGTCAGCTATATGAATCCTCATTATACATGTCATGCCATTTAATACTACAACAACAACGTCAAACTACTATGCCACAATCACAAACAAGTCAGAGTCAGCTATATGAATCCTCATTATACATGTCATGCCATTTAATACTACAACAACAATGTCAGACTACTATGCCTCAATCACAAACAAGTCAGAGTCAGCTATATGAATCCTCATTATACATGTCATGCCATTTAATACTACAACAACAACGTCAAACTACTATGCCACAATCACAAACAAGTCAGAGTCAGCTATATGAATCCTCATTATACATGTCATGCCATTTAATACTACAACAACAATGTCAGACTACTATGCCTCAATCACAAACAAGTCAGAGTCAGCTATATGAATCCTCATTATACATGTCATGCCATTTAATACTACAACAACAACGTCAAACTACTATGCCACAATCACAAACAAGTCAGAGTCAGCTATATGAATCCTCATTATACATGTCATGCCATTTAATACTACAACAACAA
>JAJOOS010033418.1:0-17319 GCA_029582725.1 Solanum chiquidenum | reverse complement strand
GTTTCAATTAAGAATGTGGTTACACATCTTTCTTTGAAACACTTAAAAGAAACTTAAGGATGCGGTGACGCACCTTGTCTAAATTATTTTAATAATTAATTTTGTTAATTCAAACTAAGAGGTGTAAATTGAGATTATGAGGTGTGATGAACTCGAGAGGGGAAGACAGTTATGTCTCCAAATGTCAAGACCGAGAATGCAGTTATGCATCCGGTTTAAGACGAATAAAACTTCAACAATAAAAAAAAAAGAATAAGCAACCCATGGCATATAGACACAAATTATGCAAAAACATATCAAGATAAATATGAGTCAATAAAAGCGACCGTCCTAAAACCACGGGACTCGAGGGATGCCTAATACCTTCCCCTCGGTCAACAGAATTCCTTACCCGAATTTCTGGTTCGCAGACCAAATAAAGAGTCATTTCCTTTTGATTAGGGATTAAACAAAAGGTGACTTGGAACACCATAACTCAATTCCAAGTGGCGACTCTGAAAATTAAAATAATCCCTAAATCAATACCGTCACTTAAATTTGGAAAAACCCTTCCCACAGTCCACGCGAAAAAGGGGTGTGACAATATCCACCAATGAAATGCAGGAACCAGATGCTGAGAACTCCCATTTCAAATTTAAGCACGATCCAACAGTTAACGAAGTGACAAACTCTGTTTAAAACGAACTGCCTGAATAGAAATTTCCTAAAATAAAACAATTTTTTTCTCTTTCTTTCAATAAACTTTTATTTAATAACCACATAGAAAGGGAAAAATATCATGAACTCAATAATAACTGGGATCACATTCCCTAAACTATGCCTGGTCCCAATGGTCCTAATCACGTGCATACCAGTTGAAATAACAGCTGATGTGGCTGTCGACATTTTGCAATTTCCTGACTTTAATATTTTTCATTTAAAAATAAAAAGCACAAACTAGGTGCCACAAAATACCTTAATCTTATGTATTATATTTCTTTTGGAACTTGTAGTTGTAGGGGCAACAAGATACCTTAAGCTTAACTAGGTGTAAAATTGGACTGAGATTTGGGCCAATCTATATATGTGGATGATTGAACTGAACATATTATGTGTTTAATGTTGATTTTGACTAAGATATTGAACATATACATTTGTGGCCCTAGCTCTCTATCTGATAATAATGTGAGTGGTGAAAATGAGTTGTAGTAGTCAAGGATAGTAGATGCATGCATTGTATATGTATGTACAACTCTGAATAGTTTTCTTTGTCAAATTAAAATTGAGTTATGGCAGCA
Source organism: Solanum chiquidenum (assembly GCA_029582725.1). Lineage (NCBI taxonomy): Eukaryota > Viridiplantae > Streptophyta > Magnoliopsida > Solanales > Solanaceae > Solanum > Solanum chiquidenum. The sequence continues at coordinate 16,042 of JAJOOS010033418.1, read as the reverse complement.
ACAATAACGTTGCTTCTTTCTTTGCTCATTTTAATGGTGAAAATTGGTGATGCTCAACAAGTATTAAAGCTTCAAAATCCACGATTGATGAATTGCAGATTTGATAAAATATATCAATTTGGTGACTCAATTTCGGATACTGGCAATTGCATCAGAGAGACCCTTTGTGAAGCTCAATCTTGGTGTAAGAGACCTCCATATGGAATCAACTTTTACCAAAATGTAACTGGACGTTGTTCTAATGGCATGCTCATCATTGATTTCATAGGTATAACTTCTTACTTTGCATCCACAACACTATTTTATATAGAGCTCGTGCTATATATTACTTCTTCATTTTTCATTTGTGACACAAATGAAATTTGGAGTCAACTCTATATTTATTTTTTATATATTTTTAAAAATATTTAAAGTTATTAATATTATAGATTATAATATTTTTACTTAATTTTCACATAATATATGTTATTTCTTTTGTTCCTATTTATGTGCCACAAATGAGTTTCGAGAGTACTCAACCAAATTTATTTATTTATTATATATATATACACACGAAAATATCCTTGACATACAAGTAGGCATATTGACGAACACCTACTTTGGTTGTACCTCCCCTTCTAAATAGTAGTAATAGGGTGAAAATCATTTAAATCTCCCAACTTTACTTTTATATCCCCTCCCCCTTCAATTTTGAGAAATAGTCATTCTCCCCCTACAGACCCCTTCTTTTCTTTTCTTTTCTTTTTTTATTGACTTTTTAAAATATTTATTCTACTCTCTTATTATCAACTTTTAGTTATTTTTTTTAAAATTATATAAAAAGAAACTTCCTATATAAAAAAATATAAATTTCGTTAAAAAAAATGAAAAATATTGATTGAATATATAAGGTAATGTTGTTCTATAATGAAAAAAATGAATAGAATAATTTATTATTATTAATTTTAATGGAATTTATAATGTGCTAACTATATCACCGGGTGTTTACACCAAGTCAATACATGCATGTCATGTGTTTAGATTTATAGTTCATTTTACTTAACCATAATTAATTGATATGTGTTTTGCTTCATTAAATCACGTAATAATGAAAATTACATTGGCTTGGTGTAAATACCCGGTGCGGGTAAGTTTTTTCCTATAAAAACTTGTTCCTATCAGACATTTTTCAATAATCAACAAAAAAAAATGTAAAATGTGTGAGATATACTCTCGATGACATGGTAAAATAATTAACGAAAAGATGACGTGTAGCAACTGGGCCCCAAAAATTATAGAAAAAATATTTTTTAAATTAAAAATAAAATTTATTTCAAATACATTTCCTAACCAGCCCCTTGCCCCACGTTACCCCCTCTTCATCATCTTCTTCTGTGCACCATTTCTTTTCCCAAACCACAAAACTCAACATCTTATCAAATTACTTATAAATTCAATTATAAAAAGATTATATTTCTCATACTTAATACGTGAGAGAAAGATATAGAGAAAGACTTGTCTGAGTGTGATGAAGAAAATAGACTTGGCATATGGTAAAGGCGGAAGAATATCTATTTTTCAAAGTTGAAAAGGATAATTTGATTTTTAAATCAATGTGTGTTGCACATTTAACCCTCACTAGTGTATAAAATTTATTTAGGCCTACCTCATGTTGATAATATGCTACTACCTTTATATTTGGATTTTAATTTTATCCAAGTCTCCATAGAGGAAAAGTTCATTAAGATATAAAATCTCGTTCAATATTTTGATCAATCAACATTATAAATATGATATATATATATATATATGTTTGATGTTTTGTGTGTTCATCTCTCATAATATACAGCGGTGGAATGTGGTCTTCCTCTCCTAAATCCGTACAAAGATGAAAATGCAGAATTTAGACATGGTGTGAATTTTGCAGTAGCTGGGTCTACTGCTATATCAGCCGAATTCCTGGCAGAGAACAACATTGATAATATAGGAGCTACCAATAGTTCATTGAGTGTTCAACTTGATTGGATGTCTTCCCATTTCCACACCACCTGTTCTCCAAGTAATTTTCATTACAATGACTAATTTGTTAAATAATCACTCAATTCTCTTCTACAAATTCATTAATTAATTTTCTTCTTGCTTTGCTAGATTGTCCAGAAAAATTGAACAAGTCACTTTTCCTAGTTGGAGAAATAGGAGGAAATGAATTCAATTTTGGTTTATTGCAAGGCAAAACCATCGAAGAATCGCGAATAATTGTCCCACAAGTTGTTCAGACCATCATTCATGCTGTTAAAGTGAGTTTATTTACCTTTTCTTTCTTGATTACTACTTTTATTTGGTTGATATTTGTTTCCTAGTGATCAATTACTTTTTTCCAGAGGATTATTGGTTTTGGGGCTACTCAAATTATAGTTCCAGGCAACTTCCCTATAGGTTGTATCCCATTGTTCCTAACGGAATTCATGACCAACAACTCAACTGCCTATGATGAGCACCATTGCTTGAAGGACTTAAATAATTTTGTAATATTCTACAATCGCTATTTGCAACAAGCCATTGATGAATTGAAGAAAGATTACCCAAACATTACACTGATTTATGGTGACTACTACAACGCCTTTCTGTGGCTTCTACAAAATGCCGTCAGTCTTGGTAAGTGCTAAAAATATCGTTTCTTTTTAGCAAAGAAAAAACCATATTCATCTATAAACTTTCTTGATTGAAATACATTTTCAGGATTCGACAACAGCTCTCTACAAAAAGCATGTTGTGGAATAGGCGGAGAATATAATTACAACGGACATAGAAGTTGCGGTAATCCAATGGTTCCAGTGTGTGTTGACCCGAATACTCACATCAGTTGGGATGGAATTCATTTTACACAAAATGCATACAGTTGGTTAGCAAGATGGCTAATTGATGATATGTTGCCCAAATTAAACTGCCAAGTTTAACTTCTTACTCTTAATTGATGACAAATTGAAATAGCTAGTGATTTTTCTTTACATCAATGTTACTCTCTTGAATGTAATAGTATTTGTTATGAACTCTACCACTCAAAACTTTTTTATGGTACTATTAGTTGAGTTATGAAACTCGCAAAAGTGTGATAGTTTAAATGTGGTTTAACCCATTCTTATAAAATGTTGTTGAAGCACCTCTTGAACCAAACAATGTTAGAGAACTATGTGGTTATGCGCTCGAACTAACCCATTTACATTTTGAGTTACCAGATTATCATCCCACCAAAGGAATTAGAGAGTTTGTGCATAAGTCTTACTGGTGTTTTGCTGAATGTTATATGGATGAATGCTGGATGGATGTTCTTGAATCCAAAGCATGGTTTTCCTTCATACTTATCCTGTCTTCTCTTCCACTTCCGACCATTCTCCTCCGTAAAGCCACCAAGTTTTCCTGTGAATTCTGCACGAGGAATAAGCCTCCTTCTTTCTACTTCTGGAAGGGAAGGCAATGTCCGTCTTGGTTCTTCCATCCATGCTTCCATCCTCAAGGGCCCAGAATTTGTTCTTTTAGGAAATCAATCTAGTGCCCAGGACGCGCTTGTAGTTTGGAATTCTCTTCTGACAATGTATGCTAGATGTGGTAGGACACAAAATGCTTCCCAAGTGTTTGATGAAATGCCTGTGAAAGATACTGTTTCGTGGAACTCAATTGTTTCAGGATTTTTAAGTAATGGGAACTTTAAAATGGGATTTGGGTATTTCAAAGAAATGATGGGTTCTGGTAGTTTTAAGTTTGATCATGCAAGTGTGACTACTATTTTATCAGCTTGTGATGGGCTTGATTTCATTATGGTTAACAAGATGATGCATGGATTGGTTCTTTTGAGTGGCCTGGAGAGGGAAATAGCTGTAAGTAATGCATTGATTACTTCTTATTTTCGATGTGGCTGTGCTGATTCTGCCAGGCAGGTGTTTGATGAGATGGCTATGAGGAATGTTATCTCTTGGACAGCTGTGATTTCTGGTCTTGCTCAAAATGAGTTTTGTGAGGAAAGCTTGGATTTGCTTGTGAAGATGCAAGGTGCTGCTGTTGTGCCTAATTATTTGACATACTTAAGTGCATTGTTGGCATGTTCTGGCATGAAGGCACTCGGGGAGGCTCGTCAAATTCATGGGATCGTTTGGAAGTTGGGGTTTCAATCAGATTTGTGTATAGAGAGTGCATTGATGGATGTGTATTCCAAGTGTGGCAGTGTACAAGATGCTTGGCAGATGTTTGAATCTGCGGAGGTTCTTGACACAATTGCTATGACAGTTATGCTTGTGGGGTTTGCCAAAAATGGATATGAAGAAGAGGCTTTGCAGATCTTTGTAAAAATGGTAAAAGCAGGGGTTGACATTGACCCTGATGTAGTGTCAGCCATTCTTGGTGTCTTTGGTAGCGATACTTCTTTGGCTCTTGGCAAGCAAGCGCATTCATTAATCATCAAGAAAGGTTTCATTTCCAACTCGTTTGTACATAACGGGCTAATTAACATGTATTCCAAGTGCGGTGAACTGGAAGAATCCGTCAAAATCTTTAATAGTATAGCTCAGAGAAATTCAGTTTCTTGGAATTCCATTATTGCAGCCTATGCTCGTCATGGGAATGGCTATAGGGCACTCCAGTTATATGAAGAAATGAGGTCATATGGTGTGGATCCAACTGATGTTACATTCATCTCTCTGCTTCATGCTTGTAGTCATGTAGGGCTAGTAAATAAAGGTATGGAATTCTTTGAATCAATGCAGATTATCTATGGGATGACTCCAAGAATGGAGCATTATGCTGCTGTAGTTGACTTGCTTGGTCGAGCTGGACTGCTATGTGAAGCCAAGAGTTTCATTGAGGAGCTACCAGTAAAGCCAGACATATTTATTTGGCAGGCATTACTTGGTGCCTGTAGTATTCACGGTGATGCTGAGATAGGGAAATATGCAGCTGATCAATGGCTCTTGACTTCACCTGATAATCCGGTGCCATTTGTTCTACTGGCTAATATATATTCTTCCAAAGGGAGGTGGAAAGAGAGAGCTAGAACCATAATGAAAATGAAGGAGACAGGAGTGGCAAAGGAGACGGGGACAAGCTGGATAGAGATTGAGAAGGAAATCCATTGTTTCGTAGTTGCAGATCAAATGCATCCCAGAACCATGATCATTTATTCTACCTTGCTGGAGTTGTTCAGACACATGAGAGATGAAGGGTATGTACCAGATAATAGGTTCATTCTATATTACATGGATGGTGATGAGTCGGATTGCCATTTTTCAGTCGATTTGCAAGATACCTCTCAACTGGTTGGTGGCTGACCATTGCTATGTAATCTATGTATCTTGACTCATTGCAGCAAATTGTGACCATGATATCTTTTCATTAATCATTAACAAAATACCCTCTTGCGAAGTAAAGCTAGAACTAGTATGCTCCTTTGGGACATAAAGGGAGGATCAAATCAAATTGTCTGATTTCTGAAAAGTGAACTGTTTGCTACCATTGTGGAAGATTCTCTTTCTGTTTGAACAAAAATAGAATTACAAAAGAGTTCCTTGAAAATATACCACAACTTCTCTGAATGCACCAAGTAATTTGATATATACTCTGCTAATCCATTCTGAAAGATCTGCAAACTGATAATAGATAGAGGAGTGCATTTACAAGTAAATCCTGGTGCTGATTGTTTGTGTCATTTAGTTAAATCTTCAGCACAACGCCTCTGTGTTAAAAAGTGAAGGCACGGTCTATCTTGAAATGACTTTCATGAAGCGGTTTATAGAAGAGAAGATTCCAGCTGCTTGATTTAACAGCGAGGGGCCCTTATCTTCCTTCTCATCCACACCTCCATATATTATCTGCGAAAAAACAACACCAAGTTTTTGAGAGAGATGTCATAGTCCATAATGACTCTTGAAACTTGGTTTTCTCCCCGTTGTATTCTAGCCATATTTCTTCTATGGGAAACTTATGAACAAGAACATAACACAAAATTTCAAGACTTAAGTGCTACAGGAGTCAGCAGCACAAGACGTAACCGTTGTACATTTTTTTAACTGAACTATATAGACTTCTAGAGGACGTTTAACAACTACTTTATTACGGCCTCACTTAGATATATAGTAGTAGTGGAGCAACAAACCTCCAGATCTTCAATAGTTGGACGGCTGATCTGTTCTTTGGCAAGAAGATATCTGTTTGGTCGGTCCTTATCATCATAGAACACTTTCCATAATCTGGAGTAAACCAGAAAATAAACTATTAAACACCAATCCTTTAAGCCAGCAAATCAAACGCAACAGAGAGACAGAGAGAGAATCTATAAGAGTTGCCAAAACCAATGTTATGCAACATCATGTTTGATAAATTACAACTTACAAGTATAATAAGCCAATCTAGTTCAATTTAGTTTTATGTTGGAATTTTGATAGCTCACAGCATCAATCATTCAGCATCTAGTCTGTCATTTAGCGAAACTGAACCAGGTTGGTGGAAGAACTTGTAAGCAAGGGAGGTAAGCTTGCTTGCCAAGACACTGAATGTCTTTCATGATATTATTGTCTAACCATGTAACACAACATGCATTTACAGTTGCACAGAATCTCAACCTCCAACTAGAACTCTATTCATTTGGGAATGTTTTGTGACGATCAAGTAGATGATTCCTTACCCGGGATAACATCTAAATACAGCGCCATCTGGTAGAGGTCTCATCGAGTAAGCTACAGTAAAGGTGCTGCAGTGAAAAAACAAAAAAAAAATCCGTCAAAATATGGGAAAGTTATAGAGTTTCGCAAATTCACATTGACAAGAAAAGATGGCGCCAGGTTGCAGAAACCAAAATTACCTTAAAAAATTGCGCCGCAGCCTGCGTACATTGATCCCCACTCCGACATCCTCACTAATTAGACGCGGGTTCCACATGATAAGAGGCCTAGGCTAACAAAATAACCATAGATCATTAACAGAAAAATACTATCTCTGTCTAATGTGAATAGGTTTGTTTTTAGAAGTTTGAAGAGAAAAAGCCTGAGAAGAAAAACATCTACGCCTCCTCAGTCTAAGTGCAATCCCTGTCATCAGATTTCATTTTTGGAAAGGTACAAGCTTAGCAGACAGAAAAATACTAGCTGTCTGACTGACTCCCACAATCTATGTTAACCAAACCTCACACTATCTTCATATTCTCATTTCAGCAGTTATGAAGTAATGTTCTCATACAATCCATCATCAAATCTCAAGGACCATTTTTTTTTAACATGACCACATACATACTTCTTAATCCTTACTATACTGCAACACGAAAATGTTGAAGCAAGTTTCTGATAAGATCTTTGATCCTCACCCTTTGTCTTCCGCTCAATTAAATGCTTTCTCCAAAATTCATTTTCCGAAAGAGAAATGGAAAAATGAGTATAAACTCAGTGATAACACATCAATCTTGGAAGAAGGTTGAACGCAATATTCTTCTGTTCTTAAGTTTTTTATAGCTAATTCTCAAAGACCTATGAACAAGAATCACTGTGTAAAGTCATCTCAATGTAACTCAGTGATAACACATCAATCTTGGAAGAAGGTTGAACGCAATATTCTTCTGTTCTTTAGTTTTTTAGAGCTAATTCTCAAAGACCTATGAACAAGAATCACTGTGTAAAGTCATCTCAATGTAACTCTTCCCAAGTAACTAGCATATTCCCTCTGTTCTAACTAAGGTTTCTTTTTCATTTTAATAAATATGTTGGTAAGTTTGTTCCTACCACAAGATATATATTTGAAGATTTTTCAGATTACTAACCTTCCAGCAATATCAGTCAATCCAGTAAAATACAAGATCATTCGGATAATATGGTTGACCTTTCTTTGTAGCCCATATACGTTGGCTTTCAGCAACAGGGTACAGAACTCAAAGGAAACTAAAATAAAGTTAGTGGCATGCCAATCCACACATTTTTCTGAGAACTTGGGTAGTCATGGTTCCTATTATTAAAATCAGACATCTTTAGGTTTTGTTTATATCAAAATGAGGAACTAGATGAAGGACGGTGTATAGACTACTGACAAAAAATAGCACCTCATTTTAAGGCCATTGTTTACACATGCAGTTAGCACTAGCTTCAAAAAGTAATGTGTTGTCTTTTCTACTGTGGAAGACAAGAATAAAGCTAGTAATGCCCTATAGTGACTTCTAGTGAACAGTTTGTGATGAATCGAGTATAAGCATCTAATTGCTGTAATGCTGTTAAGGTGCTCAAGTACTTTGAGGCTAAGTTGGCACTTTAACTATTCATGGAAAGAGCCAGAGAGAGAAGGACAGAAAGTAGTTGTTCAACGAATAAGAGATCCAAATATAAAGAGAAATCACATCAAATGGGTACCGGGTCATCTGAGAGATCGGATGCAATTTTCTCTACATATTCCAGCATCTGATAATCAGGAACTACCATGACTACAATTTCGTCTTCCTTACTGACTGGCTTCCGATCACCTAGACTGGATTAGTAAGTACATCAAGAACAATAACCAAATGTTAGTCGACTATCCATATGATATTACAATTTTATGGTTAAAAGTAACTGTATTCAGGTATTCCACTGAAAGAGGAACCATTTTAGGAACTCTTATAACTCAGGAAGCACTACTGATCAAATCATTGACAGAGAATGCTCATCTAACAAAGTCTACCTGGCGAATCCAAATGTAGCATCTTTCCACCGATATTTCAGGAGTGCAGCAGCTCCAGCATCTGGAAAAATGGCTTTAACTCTCTAGCAGTGAAAGTTTTAGACCTTAGTAATTAAACATGGATAAGGAGCTAAATCTATATTTGCATACTGTATGGGACAAGATAAAACAGGGCCTGAAAACTAGATGCAGTCTTGAGTTTTTTTTTTTTTTTGATGACCGAGAAATACTTTGGGCACCATCGAAACACGTGAATGATGGATCCTAGAAGTAGTCTAAGTTATATGCAGCTGACCTTGGAAATGTTTCTGAATAGTGAATACTGCAAACAGTGTGATCATACACAATTGTTGAAACATAAAAGGGATGCCTTTATGATACCATAGATCTCAACAGTTTCTTCACCCCTGTGCAGATAGAACTCTTTGTAAATCTTGCTATAAAGTTTAAGGGTCAGATTCTTATTACTCATCTGTTCCCATTTAAATGAAAGTCTTCCATTTCTGGAATGTCCCAAAATGTGTATACCATTCCTTTCTTTACAACTTTCACGATTTTCGATATTTTAAACTCATTAATTAATTAAATTTCAAATTTATGAATGATGCTTATTTCTACGTTACTTTAATATTTACTTCCATTACTACTAATATAATATCTGTGTCAAACTTCTTGTTCAGGCAAGTACCTCCATATATAAAGGGATATAGGGAGTATGTCGCAAAATCTTTATACTAGATTACTAGTATTGTCACAATTTTTAAGCTAACCTCGCATCCCGTCTCCTCAATAAGTGTTTCCAAAAATGTTCTTGATAGTTCCCATAATTCAGCTTGTGCACCCTCATCATCAAGAAACTGAAGCTGTGGTATTAAGAGCTCAACCTGAGGAAGAAAGTCACATTGAACTTCCACCGATTAGTTTTAGGACTCATGGTTAGCCCATCATGCATAAGCCAGTACTATAAATGGGAAACAAGAAATAGTGCTAGGAATCCATAAAGCATTATGCATAACTTTTCCATAATACAGCAGACGGATCAGAAAAGATGTGTCTCCTCCACCCGATAAAACTAAATGTATGTTAATCAAACTCATCTCTCTTATGAGGTACTAGGCATTTTATGTTGCCGTGATTAGAAAGACAGCAGGAATCTGATAATATACTAAATTTGGAGGACTTGAGAGGTCAAAGGCAGAATGTAGAAAATGAAGAAAGGGCAACATGATTCATTAAGAGACTCAGATTAAGATGGGACAACACATTTCCTAAATTTCATTATCTCATTGTTAGTGACAACCAATTGCATTAGTATAGAATGTAGTCTTGGTAACACATACAATGGCTCTCATTCCTCCTGAAGATACAAAAGAGGCAGCTGCTTGGCCCGACTGCTGAACGGCACCCTCCAAATCAGAAGGCAGGCAGCTGTAAGGATGAAAAAGCAAAAGGAAGAATAGTGTGCCATTAAAATTTTCACTTTTTAATGCTTTCAAAGGCTAATCAATGCAATGCATGCTCCAAATTGCAGAGGTACAAAGCAAGAGTAGAGATTAAGTCCTAAATGACACATTCCAACTTTTCTAACTTCCGAGTTTGTGATTTGAAATCTTGAAGGAACTTTAGAGTCACGTCCTCTCTTGCAGAATCTTCTTCACCATATCATCCACATATCATGCAACTAACATTTAAAAAATAATAATGTAAAATCTAGATATTGTATACAATTCACATCACCCTCTAAGTAAGTTACAACTCCCTCCAACACCAATTAAAATGACACTATTCTTCAAATGATAAAATTTATACAACATCAACTTCAATTTTAAGTAGTGATTTGACGTCTCTCTCCCATGACACCAACTGTTACTTCATTATATTCTTTTTTGACTCTTACTAATACTACATATACAAGACAAACTACCTTATAAGATGAGTGATTTCAAACTAAACCCATCCGCCGTCTAGACACAATATGTAGCTTGACAAGGCAATTATATTCTTTTATGGTTCAATGTAGTGTGCAGTAATGTAGCTCATATGAAACAAATTCACATAACAATGCACTTAAGGACTACAAATTTTCTTTAAGACAAAGCAATCCAACTAACCCCTATGAGCCCTCGCCCCAGCGGGTAGTCGAGTCACAATGAATCAATAGCAAATTCAAGAATGGGGTATTATTGTATTCTGAGGATCCTAACAGTGTGAAATCTAGTTATATACTGTACTCTTAGTTCAATAATCAAAATAACTTGCTACGATAAAATATTTACATAGAAAGCAGTAGAAGAATTGGAAAGAATGGTCAAGATTAATCAAATATTAATACGGAAGAAAGAAAAAAACTTCAAACCCACCTGTCATCTTCTTCTTGATCCTCCTCCTCCCCCTCCATTGTTTGCAATTGTGGGTCTGGTTCAAGATTTTCTTGGCCTTGAAATTTGTCAAATTTAGCATGGGTTCTTGAACTGGGAACGGCTTTATGGAGTGAAATTCCAGAAAACCCATGAGTATTTAAGGGGAAAAGAGATGAAGAGAAGGGAGTTGTGAAGGATGGTTTCGGTATTGGAGCACAACACCATGAGAGGCTTGAATATGAAGCAGATGCCATAGAGCTTCCAAATGCTCCCAAAAAGACTTGAGATAAGTTTGTTAAATATGTAGGCCGTGGAGAGCCACAAAACTTGTCTTAATTTGACGGTTTGGTCCCAAGAAATAATAGAAAGAAAATTGGAGGACAAAACTAATGAAAATGGTACTTTTAGTTCGGATTTGGAGGAAGTGTAAGAAATTTGTCTGTAACTCATACATCGTCATAATAAATACTCCGTCCATTTTTATTTATATTTCGTCTTTATTAAAAATAGATGATTCTTAATATTTGTCATTTTATAAAATCAATGCATAAATGACACTATTCTTCCTATTTATCCTTGAAAGATTTGAAAATTTAAATTTGACGTCCATTGGTCAAATTAATTCATATCCATTGATTGAAAACTTGATTAAAAAAATACTAAATAAGGGTACAATAGTAAACTTACTTAATTTCATAAGGGACGTGACCTCTAAAATTGTGACATATAAATAGAAACGAAGGGAGTAAGAGATATATACGAAACATGTGTGTTACATTAATTGACTTGGTGTAAATACACGTGTGGATAAGGCTTTACTGTAAATAAAAAGTCAAGATTGAGTGTGTTTCAGTGAAAATCGAAGTTTATATTTATAATTTTTGGTTGTCTATCACAACTCAAACGTGTTTTTAAGATAATAACAACAACAACATATTCAGTGAAATCTCATTAAGTAGAGTCTGAGGAAGATAGAGTATATGCAGTTGTTGTTATTACCTTATGGAGATAGGGAGGTTGTTTCCGAAAGACATTCGACTCAAATGCATCAAAGCCAAGTAAAAGAAAAAGAAGAAAACAATTCAGAAAATATATCATTAATAAGGAGAAAGAAAAAATAACAACAATAAAAAAGTGTGATTATTGAAACACAATAAACAACATGAATGTAGCAAGAACTACAAGGGTATAACTAATGCTACGACAAATACTAACAAGCCTAAACCTATGCACAATAAGATAACAACACTTCACCCCTATAGTGGCGGAACCAAAATTTTGATCAAGGGGTGTCAAAATATAAAGAAGCAAAACTGCATAGAAGCCAATGATCGTGTCAACATGTAATATATATATATATATATAGCTACACAGTGTAATTTTTTGACGAAGTGGCGTCGACCAACACCCCTCAATGTATGTGGTGCCGCTACTGTCCCTACTAACCTTCTATCTTAATACGCGACTTCTATCCTAAGATAAAAGATCTAAAAATGCCTCTAGACTATGTTAAATGTAATGCTTTTATCAATTATTGAAGTGACTAGATTTTATCCTTTTACCTACTACGGCCAAATAACTAATTCGGATCATTTAAAAAAGCTTGAGGACAACTTCAACTTCTTTTAATTGGTTTTTCAAAAATTTGTACTAATATATCATTCAAATCTAACTGATGTTAATTAATAAGTCTCTCTATCTATAAATTACATACAAAAGATGATTAATACATCAATTTAAATTGAACATGTGAAATCCTTTTTTTTTCTTTATGCCACCTGTAAATAAAACTTTAATTCGTATTCAATTACTATAATCTCAAAATTGTAGTAGGCAATCTTTTTGTAAATAAAGATAAATTAAAAGAGAAATGAGACGCTCCTAGAAAAGATGCAGCCTTTAAAGGTAGCTCGCGTAAATCGGACGGCACAGATTGTTTTCTTATTTTACTTTAACGGTTAAGATAAATGAAAATTCAAAAACTTGGGTATCCCACCATAAATTCAAACCCCATTGTGACCGTTTAAGAAATTCCCAAATCTCTCTTCCTCTTCTCTCCCCAAATTCACTCTCGCTCATCTTCTTCATCACTGATTTCACACTCAATCATGGACGGTAATCTTTCTATCTCTGTAATTTGTATATGTATATATAATTTCGAAGTGTTTTGTATATATGAACTTCAAAATTTGGTGTTCCTTTTTTTCTTTTTTCAGATCGAACCCTAGAAAAGTTATGTGATAATTTTGATCAAGCAGTTACCATCTCTGGAGATAATTTGATCAAGGCTGAACCCGTTCTAAATGGGGGTTTGTTTACCATCTTTCTTGAATTTTTATTTTTTTTAATTTCGATTTTTTGTTTATGTTTAATGGTAATGAATATTTGGTTGATTCTTTGTGGATCTTGTTTCAGGTGAAACCCTGGAATCTTCTCCTACTGTTGATGGAGGTTGGTCTCTTCTTTAACATTATCTATTAAGAAAGGTCAAATGGGTTTCTTTATTTGAGAATGGAATGTTTTGTATTTTATTTAAACCTACTTTTTATGAATGGGTGAACTGTAGTGCCAAGAAATTGTATAAAATCAATGGAACTTCAGATTCTATCCTTGTCCAGTAATTGTTTCTACATGACTAAGTCAATAGTTTGGATATATTTAATTATTTTGTGTGTGATGAGAATAGCTTAAAGATTTCGATTAGCTGTTGTGTAAACTCTGTTAGGTTCTTTGATGTTTGAACATTTAAAGAGCTGCTTCATTCTTCTTTGTTGGTTACTCAAGAAACTGGTTGCAACTGATATTAGTTTACCCCCTTGTCATTCGATGAATGTGGAAACAGTTAGGGTGGTGGAATTGGGGTGGAATTTTGTAATGCCTGATTTGCCGTCCTGGCTTGTGAGTTACAAAATGGACTTTGCTTTTGAATTACACTATCTTTTCACCAAGACAATTTCAAAAGCTCTGAGCCCCCCTGATTCCACCTAAAGGGAGCTGGTTTGTAGTGTAGACATTCTCAATGAATAGGATTTGCTTCTTACTGTTGTTGGATTGTTGCCTTTTGAATTGGTTCAGTGAAAGTTGACAGAACTTCTGGTTCAGTGGATGAGAGTAATGCTTCACATTGTACCGCAGAAGTATGCTCATCATATCCAGAGCAGACTCTTCCAATTCTGGAGAAGATCGAAGATAGCAACGAAGTGCTCGTAAGATGTTAACCACTTCTTTCTGAAATATAATGTTTCAATGGAGATCAAATGAAATGATTATTCATTTTAACATCCCTTCTTTTTTAGGAATTGACGAAAGAACAGGCAGCATTATGTGATGAAGTCAAGGAGAGCACAAGTGTGGACTCTTTTTCTGGTTCTGAAGCTTTTAGTGCTCTTCAGCATATGAGTATGAACAACATTCTCATATCTGTTTTTTATTTTATTTTATACAGATGTATGCTAGAAATTCTGATCTATTTCTGGTCCTTCGTCTATATCAGGTGTTCAACATGAACTTCTAAAAAAGAAGTATGATGAAGAGTGCGAACTACTGAAGCAAAAGTATACGGAGGAGTGTATGAACAGCATCTCATATCTGATCTTTCTATACAGTTGTGTGCTATCGATTGTGATCTATTTGTGATCTCTTTGGCTATTTCAGGTGATCAACATGAAGTTCTTAAAAAGAAGTTCGATGAAGAGTGTCTACTACTGAAGAAGAAATATCTGGAGGAATGTACTGAAAGAAAGCGTCTATACAATGAAGTGATCGAACTCAAAGGAAATATCAGGGTCTTCTGTAGATGTAGACCTTTAAATGCAGGTGAAATTGTAGATGGATCAACATCGGTGGTCGAATTTGATCCATCTCATGAAAATGAACTGCAGATCAGTTGTGCAGGTTCCTCTAAAAAGCAGTTTAAGTTTGATTACGTGTTTAAACCTGAGGACAGCCAAGGTAAGTCGATATCTGTGATTTGATGTGTATCTAAGATTTTCTGCAAGGAATTTTCTTATTACTTATTGTAATTTGACATTTAAATCCTTTAATTTTTCTAATGCAGATGCCGTTTTTTCTCAAACAATGCCCATTGTGACCTCTGTTTTGGATGGGTATAATGTCTGCATATTTGCCTATGGACAAACTGGAACAGGGAAGACGTTTACCATGGAAGGGACACCAGAAAATAGGGGAGTCAACTACAGAACTTTAGAGAAGCTATTTAGCTTATCTAGTGAGAGAAGCAGTATCATGAAATATGAGTTGTTTGTCAGCATGTTAGAGGTTTATAATGAGAAAATAAAAGATCTCCTGGTAGAGAACTCAAATCAACCGGTTAAGAAGTAAGTTCTTAATCTCTTTATTTTACTGGCTTGGTTCTGCTTTCAAGCTTCGACAGTTTAAGACCATAAGGCTGATAATGGCACGGTAAGAACATCATTCTGGGGTGGCACACATTCTCTCACCAGAATTTAGAAGTAAATGTGCTGGACTTTGGAGATTACAATGGGCATATTTTGAATTATAGAAATTGTTTTTGGTTTTATGTAAAGTGTTAAACATAATTGACTAAGGGGATATATATATGTTTCATTCATATAATGACTCTGTAAGTTGATCTTAATGTATATAATTTTTACAGTAGCTAAAGGCAGGTAAATAGTATCTCTTGAAGAAAAGCGTTTTCCTAAAAACTGTCATAATTCAGAAAAGTCCCTCTGCAAAATGGAATTAGACACAGTGCTTTGGTTAAATGATCATAAGGGCCCTCTGCGCAAACTCTACCAACTATGTTTAAGTATTTCTATGTTATCAAAAACAATTTTCGTAATTCAGAAAAGGCACTCTGCAAACTGGAACTAGAAACAGTATATTGGTTAAATGATCAGGGTCCCATTCGAAGAAAGTAGTATCAATTGTTGCAGTTCTGCTGAGAAAAGTTTTCAAAGTTGGTGAATCAGAAACTAGAGATTCTGTTTTTTTTTTTTTTTTTTTTTTTTTTTTTGTGGAAAGAAAATATTTAAATG
>JAJOOS010033414.1:0-13239 GCA_029582725.1 Solanum chiquidenum | reverse complement strand
TTCACTTTACATTACATTATAATCATGAGAACTACCTTTCAATCATATAACAATCATACCATAACATACATACATACTTCATAGCTAATTCAAGTGTAGAGGGTTAAGGATGAGGAAACTAGGTCATCAACACCACAACAACACACATTAGATATAGTATCATTACAATCTAAGTAATTTACCTTTAATACTTGAATTCAAAGAAGAACCAACCTTCATATCTTCTTGCCCTTCATGGGACATTCATACTTCAATTACCAAGCAATTCATAACCAATACATAAAACAAGGTAATTCATGAAGTAATGACACAATCAACATCAATGTAAGGAATTGACATATTCCCTTCATAGCCTTCAAGGCTTCATTTAAAGACTCAATTCTAATTATACATAACCTAGGGTAGAATCATCATACAAACATGAATTACATTACATGACATTCAATTCATAGCCTTCAATTAATATCCAATACAAACTAGGGATAGAATTTGGAGAAGAAGGAGAAACATGGGTCTCATGGGGAATTCTTCAAGAAACCATCAATACAACATAAATTAATCCATAATTGTTCATATAACATCAATCAAAGTCAGTTTATAATATAAATTTCACTTTTAGAAAGAAGACCCACGTTTTTGGATTGAAACCTAGAAATTGGAGATTTTGAAATTCATCTTGAAGGGGCCTCTTGAGGAAAAGAATCCCAAGAGTGATAAGAAACCATACCTTATTAAATAATTAACCACAAAAATCTGAGTTGAAACCTTGGAGAGTTGGTCTGCTTCTTGAAGCTCCAATCTTCTTAAATGGAGTTCTTGGGAAGAGAGAGAGAGTAGAGAGAAGGAGGAACTTTAGGTTTAGATCTTTTGGGTTTTGTGTTTGAGTGATAAAAGTGAGGTAAATTGACTTAAAAATCATTATATACACGTCCCCTAAAGTACCCTAAATACCCCTTACTTAGTTGGACTCTTTAATGAAATAAACATCGATTTCTAAATTTCTGCATTTTCATTACGGAACAAGTCCGTGACGCGGAGCTGTTCCCAGAAGATATTTGGAATTAAATTTCGAGACAGTAGAGTCCACGACACAACCGCGTCGCAAACTGACTTTTTTCTCCTTGCGGGAGCAAGTGCGCGATGCGCAGCTATTCCCTCCAAGTGCAATCTGCAAGCTGCCTTGGCAGCTTGCTTGGCCAAGGTTAGGGTCCTCCTCGGGGTCCCTTTAGGGTGAACCCAGGGCGTCGTATTCAAACGTTTTGACCCTATAAACATATATTTACCTAATTTAAACCTTTTTTCAAGATTAATCCATTATACGACACTCCCAAACCTGCCCACAACCTAAGGACACACTAGGACACAATTCTTCTCTAGTTTCTGGACGTCTTGGTCGTTTCTTGACGTTTAGACTTTAACTCTTCCAAACCAAGTCAATTGCAATAATTTAGGTTTAGAAATATCATTTTAACTATTTTTAAGTCATTATTCATAAGGTGAGGCTCTAACTTAAGTCATAGAATTTCCGGAGTGTTACAAAAGATTACGACTCCTTGTTCATCTCTTAAAATGCCTCCCCCTCCAATTTTCCTGGGATTGTGCAAAGCACTACCATCCGTATTCAACTTATATCTACTAGGAGGAGGATTCTTCCATATAACTAATGTAACTCTTATCTCCTGTTGACATTTTTCAGTACAGTCCATGACTTCTGGCCATATCACAGGCCAATGAAAGTACGGAAAAACATAATTAAGAAATACAAGTTGAGAATCAAATATTTGACTCTAAGGATACTTGATTTCTTTCCTCCATAATTATCCGAGCATCTATTTTTCCATAAATTCCAGCATATGACTATAGGAAGAGTTTGTATAATTGTCTTGTGTGCTTCATTCTTCCTTGTAATACCTCTCCAACACAATAGTTAATCAATCAGTGAAGTCTGTTGAAAGGTGATCCCCATGCTGCCCGCAAAAAACTTCTAGTTATGGGCGCAAAATGTCCTTGAATAAAAATGTGATCCACTTCATCCCAACCCTGCTGAATGCAACAGTAACATTTCACAGGCTCCACCCCAAAAGTTGCTAATTTTTCACTGGTTGGCAACTTATGTCTTATTGCTCTCCATAAAAGAAAGGACATCTTGAAAGAAATATGTTTATGCCAAATTTGAGAATGAATGACTGTAGTATCCTTGTTATTTCTGCAAATTTCCCAGACTGATGTACAAGTGAATTTTCCAAATTCATTATGTTTCCAAATTGCCGTGTCTGTAACTCCTTGCAAAACCTGAAACTTAGTATTTAAAATATCAGGAGTAAGATGAGGTGGAACCTGTTGCCTCAATTTCCTTTCATTCCATTTTCCATTTACTAGAAAATGTGCAATAGTCACATTATTGAGACTTGATACAGAAGAAGTATAAGTAGCTAGGCACCTCCTCCTACCCAATCATCCCACCAAAAAGAACAATTGCCAGAATTGATTTTCCAACCTATATGATCTTCTACTTTAATCTTATTTTTCATCATGTATTTCAACATTAAAGACTGTCCAGTATCCACCTTTTTTGCAACTAGATGAGCTCTTTGATAATATTTGGATTTAAAAAATTGACTCCATAAAGTATCCTTAGACCTGAATGTCCACCATTGTCTGTATTGCAAGGAGGTGCATATATCAGTGAGTCTTCTTATCCCTACCGCTCTTTCTGTACAAGGTAAACTCAATGTGTTAAGAAAAGCTCAATGGTAATTTTTTTTTATCTTGATCCCTTTCCCAGAAAATATCATCAATAAGAGCCTCAATGTATTTAATAGTAGTGCTGGGAGGGGAAATTGCAGCCATAGTATGTATAGGTATAGATTCCAAAGCATGCTTGACCAATGTAATTCTACCCCCAACACTAAGTATTCTTGCCTGCCAGCCACAGACCTTTTTGGAGACCTTTTCAACTAAGTGAGAATAATAAATGATCCTCTGCCTACCAATATATAGAGGACAACCGAGATAAGTAATAGGACTACTTTTCTGGGAAAAACCTGTAACATCTTGAATGCTATGAATGATGTTCTGTGAGGTAGTGTCTGGGACCATAAAATGGCTCTTTTCTTTGTTAATAAGTTGCCTGAAGTCTGTTCATAGTCCACCAAAGTGTACATAATCAGTTTCAAGGATTGTCTATTAGTAGAGGCAAAAAGTATTATATCATCTGCAAAACTTAAGTGATTGATCTGAGGTCCTTTAGGTTCCATGAAGAAACCTTAATAGCTTGGGATTTGATGAAGAGAGTTAAGCATCTTTGACAATACCTCTGCTCCTAAAATAAATAGGGCAGGTGATAAAGGGTCACCTTGCTTAAGTCCTCTAGTGGAATGAAAAAACCCATGTATGTGACCATTAATGATTATAGAATACTAGTTGTTACTCATTAGTCTCCAAACTAAGTCAATAAAGACCTCCCCAAAACTAAATCTCCTTAATACCAAACATGTAAAAAACCAAGACACTCTATCATATGCCTTGGTCATATCAAGCTTGATAACTACATTATTTCCTATATGAGGTTTTTTAATGCCTTGAGTAATTTCTTGTGCAAGCATGATACTCTCTGAAATGCTTCTACCTATGACAAAGCTGGACTAATTATCTGATAATAAAAGGGGCAAAATAGTAGACAATCTCATGCTCAATAATTTGGAGATTAACTTATTAGTAAAATTACTAAGACTAATAGGTCTAAGGTCTGTAAATCTAGTAGGCTATTCAATTTTGGGAAGCAAAACCAAACATGCATGAGACATGAACTTAGGCATAATGTGCTCACAAAAGAAGGATTGTACAACAGCCAATAAATCTTCTTTAATGATACACCAGCAAGCTTGATAAAATTTACCCCCAAAACCATCTGGACCTGCTGCTGTATTTGGATTCATAGCAAACACAACCTGTCTGAGTTCCTCTAAAGTAGGCATTGCTTGCATCATCTCATTTTACTCAGGAGTGACCACTATAGGAATATGCTGAAGGATTCTTTCATTTATTCTATCATTTTGTCGAGCAAATATGTGCTGATAATAATCACAAGCTGCCTGAGCTATTTGTTCCTCACCCTGTATCCACACTTCATTTGCAGTACACATCTTATGCAGAAATAACCTCCTTCTTCTACCCCTCATCAAAGCATGAAAGTATTTGGTGTTGGCATCACCTTCTTTAAACCATTGTAGTTGTGTCTTTTGTTTAAGGATAGATTCTTCCAATTTCAAATACCTGAAGTAAGTTACATTCATATGATATAAATTTTGTCTAATGACTTCAGTATTGTTTGTCATAAGGTCCTTCTCAGATTTTCTGATTGTCTCCTCAAACTCCCTTACCTTAGTAGATATATCTCCATACTCTTTTTTGGACCATCTACTAAGGGTAGAGGTTAATTTCTTCATTTTCTGATGCAATTTCCACATTGGAGTGCCAGTAACTCCCTTTTACCAACACTGTTGAACTGTGTTCATAAATGTGGCATGTTCAACCCAAAAATGTAGAAACTTGAAGTACTTTGTATGACTCTCATTTGTCTTAGTCAGTTCCATCAACAAGGGACTGTGATCAGAACACAGAGGATAAATGATCAATAGTAGTTTGAGGCATAACCGCTAACCATTTATCATTAACCATGGACCTATCTAATCTCTTCCATACCCTAGCTTGTGCATCCCTTTGATTACACCATGTGAATGGAAGCCTTGTGTATCCTAAATCAGTCAAACCACATGCTTTTATCACACTAATAAACTCAAAGCTCTTGTTCATGTTGTAAGGCATTCCCCCAAGCTTTTCCTCTATAGATGTGATAACATTGAAGTCTCCAATTGTACACCAAGGTATATCCATGTTAGCATAAAATAATAGCCTATCCCACAAAGGTCTCCTCATATGATCCTTACATTTAGCATAAATAAAGGATATCATGAATTGCTCATTGAGATCAGGTGCTTGAAGTTGCCTGTAATGTGTTGCTCATGATTTTCCAAAATATGAACATTGATTTCATTAGACCAAAAAAGCCAAATTTTACCATTAGGATTACTGACTACATGATCCATTTGAAGTTGAGTTCTCACTATGTTGATTTGACAATTGTCAGCAAATGGTTCTAGAACAACAATCAGAGTTAAGTGATGCAGTTTGTTGAGTGTTTGAAGTCTTTCCAAAGAACCTTGCGTGTTGATACTCCTAGCATTCCAACATAGGGCCTTAATCATTAAAAAAATTTGGATTTGGACCTTGTGATGGGCCTGCTAGAGGTTGCAGATGTACTAGTAGTTTGTTGAGTGTTTTGTCTGCTTTGTTTCCTACCTCTTGCGGATAGACCTTGTTTTGTTGTAAGATCATGAATTTCCTCAGGCCATTTATCCTTAAAGGTGGAACCAAAGTTGTGAGGAGGCTGATTGTAGTTGTCTTCCTCTTCTTCACCAGATTCATCAATGTACTGATTATCAGAATCCATTTCATCTTCAGAGTTCAAAGCCCCATAATCATCTTGAGGTGGCCTACCATGTCTACCCTTGTTGACATCCTAGTCCTTTGTTTGTTGGCCCTTATCTGAAACATGATCCATATTCTGTCTCTTTTTTATAGCATCTCTTACTTTTTTACTCAACCTGCCTCTTGATTTATTATTGGACTTGTCTTTCTGTTGACCAGTATCAATGTCACCTTGCTGCCCAGTAGTTTTTTGACTTGAAATAGGGGTAGCAGGGGCTCTATAGTCACTACTAAGATCAACCACCCCTTCATGTACAATAGGAGGCAATTCCCCCTCTCTTTGGTCACCCCTTCTTGTAAATTACTAGGTGTCTCATGTATCCTCCCGGCCATACCTCTAACAGCTTCCTCAACAACATTAACAACATTATTAAGGGGTTCGGGGGATGGGAGCATTGAGTCAATACCTGTATCAGTGTGCCCTTTAACCACTTCTTTTCCTTTAATGTGAGCTGAGGATGGAGGAATTTGAGAGTCATCCTGTAGTTGATTTTTAGTGTTATCCTTACCAGTACTCTTTGCTGCATTCCTGGTTTGCTCACCCTGTTCCTGTTGCTGTTTTGGTTCTATCTGAGGTCTACTATCACTCTTGTTACCAATGTGTTTGTCCATTGCTTCTAAAGTAGCTGGTGACTCCTGCACATCAAGGTTAATATAGGTGTTTTGAGTAGGGATAGCAATTATACCTTCCTGTTTGGTGGACTGTTCTTCTTGTCTGTTGTTGCCCTTAGGTGCCTGCTGTGGATTATTGTTCCTCTTCCTTTGTGTTAGCCACTGATCCTCTTGTTGATTATACCTTTGTTCCTGATCTCTTTGCTGATTGTTTGGAAGTTTAGTAGTATCATCTTTTGGACCAGTTTCTTTGTAGCCTTTAGGTTGTTGAGGATTGTTGTCCATATATTTGGTATTCTTGTTTCTCCCAGTTTCCATTTCCTTTTTCTTTTTATCCTCATCTTTTTGCCTTATTGTACAATCACTTTCCAAATACCCTTGATGCTTACAGTAGAAACAGTAGTCGGGGATATTATCATACTCTATTTTCTGCCATCTCCCACCAGTGATGTCTACCCCTATATAGCCCATCCAAATATAAGGAGGTCTCTTTTGAGTAAGATCCACTTGTACCTTCACCCTAGATTGACTACCCCTAGTCTTTTTAATCGATGCAGAATCTAAGTATAAAACCTTGCCAATAGGTGAAAGCAGACCAGAAAGAAAGTCCTTATTATAACAATGCCAACGTAATTCAGGCAGAGAGATCCATATAGGGACTATAGGAGTTGCCTCAGCAGGTTTAAAGTTAGGAGTCCACACTTGAATTCTCATCACTTGCCCAGCTATACTCATCTTTTGCTTATTCCAAACCATATTATAATCAAGCTCATTATCAAGATCAATGTACACATGTCTAGAATTAAAATGAGCAATTTTTACTCCACCAAATAATTGAGTTTGTAATATGAAATTATTTCTAATAAGCTCC
Organism: Solanum chiquidenum; assembly: GCA_029582725.1. Taxonomy (NCBI): domain Eukaryota; kingdom Viridiplantae; phylum Streptophyta; class Magnoliopsida; order Solanales; family Solanaceae; genus Solanum; species Solanum chiquidenum. The sequence goes on along the minus strand of JAJOOS010033414.1, from coordinate 6,206 downwards.
ACTTTCGGCATGGTGTAACTGAACTTCCCAATGAGAGTATACTTACAAGTTGCTGCTAAATCTCTAATGACCTCTTGTTTCACATACAGAACAACAGGAAGGCCTTGTTTAGTGGTAATTTCAGGAGCTGTCAAGGTAATGGGAACTTCACATTTGGCTTGATTATATCTAAGTCGATCAACATAAGTTTGCACGACTGTATAAGAGACAGGTGTAGCCAATGGATCAGTTTTGGGAGGATTAAGAGGATTAACTTGAGGACGATCACTCCTAACATTAGATGTAGTAGCTTTAGGAACTTATTTATCAAAATTGCTAGAAATTCTAGGAAAATTATCCTGATAAACCTGTTGTTGATCAGCTCTAATGTTAGCCTTAACCGTATTACCTTTCCCCTGATCTTTAGGAACCCAAATTTTCATTTGATCATTCTTATTTCTACAATGCTTAGTACCAGAATTCAATGGTGCTTGAATTGCAGTAATCACAGGTGTACGAGATTTATCATTATGAAATACACATGTGTCGTTGCCCTGTTTCTTGATGAATTGCTCATCCATATGAGAAGTGCTAGATTGTCCCAATTCTTGAACATGTTGCTTTCCTTCCCTATGTTGAATTTGTGTCTGTGGTAGCACCCGCATATCCTCTTCGTACTGTAAATTTTCAAAATTCTTCACCGGAATTCCGGCAGAATCGCCTAAACCAGAAATTCCACCATTGAATGTACTTGAAGCTTCAATATTATGACCACCACAACCAGTATTACGATCCCCAATACCAGACTCATCGCGAATCACCTCAGCAGTGCTTCGATTTTGGTGGCGCAGTTGGGGAGATTCACCTGCGCTCCTCCCTGTCGTTGCCTGTGGATTTCGCTCAACTGGGATGGTGAAATCGTGCTCTTTTTGAATATTATGTAGATCTTGGGACTGGGATTGTTTGTCTCCATTCCCTTTTCCGTGAATTTGACTCGAATCTTCCATGGAATTATTAGTACAAGTTCCATCCAACTCCCTTTCTGCCATTGCAGTATGGATCACCTTTTCACTCACCTGTGAGAAGTTGTAGGTTGATTCTGAGGACGATTCTTGTAGCGGGGAAGGTATATTTGTCTTGTCCATCAATGTAGATGGATCTGGTGGCCTGAATCGATCAGCTGGCAGCATTCCTTCCATTCTATGGATGCTGAAACGTTGGAAATTAGCAAAGATAGCTAATTTCTTGAGAGAATTCTAGAGAGAGAAATTTTTTAGAGAGAGAAAAATATCATAAAATGACGAGGCGATGATCTTAGGGCTTAGGGTTTGGGGTTTAGGTTTAGGGTGTTAGATTTAGGGTTAGGGATAAAGGTTTCGAGTTTAGGATTTAGGGTTTAGGGTTTAGGGTTTAGAGTTTAGTGTTTGGATATAAGGATTAGAGTTTAGGTTTAGTGTTAGGGTTTAGGGTTAGAGTTTACGATTTAGGGTTAGGTGTTTAGGATTTAGGATATACGGTTTAGGGTTTAGGGATTAGGGTTTAGAATTATGGTTTAGGGTTTAGCATTTAAGGTTAGGGTTTAGGGTTTAGGGTTTAGTTTTTAGTGTTTAGGGTGTAGAGTTTAGGGTTTATAATTCCAAGTTAGGGTTTAGGATTTAGAGTTTAGGGCTTATGGTTCCAAGTTAGGGTTTAGGGTTGAGGGTTCCAAATTAGGGTTTAGAGTATAGGGTTTATGGTTAAGGGTTTAGGGTTTAGGGTTTTGGGTTTAGGGTTAAGTTTGGGGCAGGGTCTAGGGTTTTGGTGTTTGGGTTTATGATTTATGGTTAGGATTTTAGGATATAAGGTTTATAGTTTAGGGTTAGGAGTTTAGGATTTAGGGTTTACAGTTTAAGGTTTAGGGTTTGGGTTTTGTGTTTAGGGTTTAGGGTTTAGGGTGTAGGGTTTAGGATTTAGGGTTTAGAATATAGGGGTTAGGGTTAGGGTTGAGGGTTTATGCTTTAGTATTTAGGGTTTAGGATTTAAGGTTTTGAGTTTAGGGTTAGGAATTAGGGTTTAGAGTTTAGGATATAGGGTTTATGGTTTAGTGTAACACCCCGTAGATACTAGTTAGACCTAGCTATTGTTTGATGGAATCTAGTAGGTGTAACTAGATCCTAAAGAGGTTGTTTTGAGTCAAGGTAAGGTTTAAATGATGTAAAATGGTTTTTCTAGTTAGGTTGAGGAGTTTAGAGGTCAAAGGTCAAGAAACGATCATGACGCCCGGAAACTAGTAAATCGAACTAGTGAATTGAACTAGTGTGTTGTAGAGTCCTGTAGTTGAGCTTGGTAGTGTCTTATGGAGGTCCAAACTTGTATAAATGTTTCCTATACTTAGATGGACATGTGTAGGGGTTAAATTTCTGGGTACGACCCCCCAAGGACCACCAGGAGGACCCGAACTTTGGCCAAGAAGCTGTCGAAACAGGTTGATTCACCACCCCAATTCACTGCCAGTAGATCAATCTACGGCTCGTGGGTCTTGGGCGTGGATCAGGCCTGAAAATGGTGAGTTGCATACCCAAACCACGAAACCAAACCACGGACAGTAGATCAATCTACGGTCCATGGATGGCCAAACGTAGATGCTGCAGTTTTTCAGCTTTTCATTTTAAGTTAGAAGTTAGGGGTTGGGTTAGTTATTAATTAGGGGTTAATTTAGAGAGGTTAATGAGTTAATTTAACACCTATATAATTATAATAGACCCCCAAAATAATCACTTTAAGTCATTCATCCAAAGACCCCCAATTACTCCGAAGAAATCCTCTCTCTAGAATAGAAGAAGAACAAGAAGAGGGGCAGCATCTAGGTCGTTTATCCATTGGATTCAAGCTTTGTTTGGGGATTTGATTGAAGGTATGTGAATCTTATTCATCCATGGGTTCTTCCACCTATGAAGCTCCCATAGATTCCCCCTAATTGTGAACTCAAAAACCCAATTCTAGCTAGGGTTGTGATTGCATTGTGGGTAGGGCTTAGGTGTGATTCCAATCTAGTGGATATCACCCAATATTCATTGGTTTCGCTTTGATTGATGATAATCTGATGTTTTAATGTGATTTCTATGATGAGCCCTAATCTAAATTGATGAATGTGATCTTTGTGGGTGTATGCCATTAGAGGCAAAGTTGAAGGTTCATATGTGATCTTCTTAATTCAATGTTGTGTGTTGTAATTGATCAAAGTTAGGATCATCTAATCATGAGTTGAACTAGATTCTATTGTATATGGCAGATCTTGACTTGTAAAGTTAGAATTGAACCTTTAGGATCAATTAAGACTAGAATCACCTAGTAATGAAAGATGTGATCAAATTACCTTGAAATCTAGGTATAAATAAGAGATGAAGAAAGATACCTTGAGAGTAGGGTTTTTGATCATGATAGTTAGGGCTTTAGGGTGAGTCTAATGTGATTACCTAGTGATGCTAAGGCTTTGAGAGTAAAGTCTAAAAGAGAATAGAAGTCTAATAGGTTGAATTGTGGTGAAAGGACTATAGTCACCTAACCTACCTTATGAATGCTTAATAGATGAAAGTGATAGAATCACTTGAGCATGGAAAGGTTGTCAAGGACGTCCTTCCATGAGATATGAGTGTTAAGCAAGGCTTAACAAGTAAACCTTGGGGTGTATGCTTGTTCCAAGTGGATATTGACAATGAGATGGAGAGTCACACAAGAAAGGGTCCGGGCTCCAAGTAGAAAGGAGAACCACACCTACCTGATGTGAGGACTATCCAAGTTCAACGGGGAACTCTTACGTAGTAGAGTGTGGGTTTTCCCATAGTTAGATCTAATGAGATGGGATCCTTCATGTAGTTGAGTCAAGGTTCCTAGTAGCAATATCCATATCCATGAACTAAGACATGCTTGAGAAGTATCTCATAGTGTTCAAAGCATAATGAACTAAGACTTACTGAATGAAGTAACTCATAGTGTTCTAAAGAATAGATAGACTTATACATGCTTAAGATAGCATCTCATATGGTCCATGTGAAGAAGGAACTTAGACATACTTTAGAGAGTATCTCGTAGAGTTCAAAGTGTTATGGGTATAGACATACTTAGTAAGTATCTCATAGTATCCATGTTAGTAATGAACTTAGACATACTTAAGATAGTATCTCATAGGGTTCAAGTTATTAATGAACTAAGATGTGCTTAAGAGAGTACCTCATAGTGTTCTAAACTTAAAGAGAGGAACTAGGTTGAAACCAACAAGAGTTAGCATGAGGACCTAAAGGTAGTACTTAGCATGTATAGTATTATGGGGTGCTATGCATGCATTGCACAAGTATGACTTACGGTCATTAAAGAGAAGTATTGAGATAGGATTGTGCTAGAGTTGCCTTTCCTAGTTATAGTTGACTAAAGGTGAGAGATTCCCTTAGTTATGAGAGCTAAGCTAATAAGGAGGCCAAAGTAGGGTGAATATGACTAGGATGACTTCAAGGCTATACTTAGTGTGAAGGGTAGTATGGGATGCCTTTCATGAATTGCAAAAGTGTGTTTTGAGGTTACTTGGAAGTATGATACCCTTATGGCATAGAGAAGCTTAAGAGTTTACCATGTATAGAGGTTAAGGTTAAAATGACATGAATACCTAAGTCTTGAATGTGAAGGTGGACTATGACCAAGAATGACCAAAGATAGGTACTTAGCTTGAATGTTGGTATGGGATGCTATCCTTGCATTGCACATGTATACTAGGAGGTGGCTTGTGAAGTAGTTCTCTTGTAACATGAAGGACTTAAGGTTGAAGTATGTAACCATGAAAGTCTTAGTAAAGACTAGGCCATGAACATGATGTATCTCTTATGCTCATTAAATATCTCTTATGTGACTTGTGTTTATATGATGCTTATATTAGAGACCATGCTATGACTATGATGATTATATTGTGATTATGTTATTGTCTCTTATGCTTATGTCTTATGTTGACTAACCATTTGAGATGCTCTTATGATGTTGTGTTAGCTTTCATACTTGGTACATTTTGTACTAACGCATATTGCCTACATTCTAACCAAATGTAGGTTTGGAGGTTTGAGTTGCTTTGGAGGATAGATTTCAAGGATCTAGATGAGTTGAATATCTTGGTGAGTCCTCATAGATTCAAGGACAACATCCACTTTACCTTTATGTCATTTCTATATGTTTAGATTTTGTATGGGCTGCGTCCCAAGAGTTTCATTCAAGTATTATGTTAGATGGTTTGAGACAAAGGTTTATTAAAGACTTCCGCTTCTTTTGTTATGAAAATGACTTCGATTGTAAAAGTTTTAATTTCCCATATTTCCTATTTATCTTATGTTATGATTATGTTAAGGGCTTGTATGCGACCCCTTCGGGGTCAACTACGCTACCCTTGGGTCGTGATATTTGGGGGTTAGGATTTAGGGTTTTGTAACGACCTGAGAGCACCCCCTAGCCGTTACATGCGTATTCGACCTCTCGGAGGTCTTATACAAGCCTTAGCATTCATTCATCGCATAGATAATAAAAATCACTAAGAATTTTAAACTTTTATTCAATAAAACCATAAGACTTCAAGAGTCATCAACATTTGAAAACATCAATACGCAAGCGAAACTACTAAGTCTCTTTATAGCCAATATTAGACAAGAACTCAAAATGTACTAAGGGACACGACCCTTTACAAATGAAATGAAACTTAAGTGTCTATTACAATGACTAAGAAACTTCTAAACATAGTCCTCGAATCTTGAGGACATACCAAAGACTTGGAAGAATGAAGCAATCCAAGCAACTGCAAAGATCAATCTCCTCCAAGTTACCACAACCTACACTTGTAGTAAAGTAGAAGGAAGGGGTTAGTACAACACACGTATTAAGTATGAGGATATGCAAAACATGCTAAAAAAGACATTTGTTTGGAAGTTATGCTTTCATGCCATTTTGATAAAATCTCATGAACATCAACATAATAGTCACCTTACAAGTCACAACGAATAATACAAAGTCATATGCTTCACAATACATCATAGACATACATAACACATTTACCTTTGCCTTCTTGCCTTGGACCTCCACCTTAAGTAACCCTTGAGCAATACATTTGTGCAATGTATAGGCAACGTCCCATACCATCACCCACACTAAGGCACCACCTTAAGGTCACACAAAGTGCACTTACCATGCATACCTCAACCTTCACCAATTAATCACAT
>JAJOOS010033412.1:0-10981 GCA_029582725.1 Solanum chiquidenum | reverse complement strand
CTTAAGATGTTATGATAAGCATGATTTGAGTTGGAGAAGGAAATTCCTCCAATAAAATGAAATATGTCTAAGTTGCATGCATGTTGAGTTTGTAGAGGCTGTCCCTAGTTTCTCATGTTGTGTGAAATGTGTTTAAATGAAGATTTTCTCCTACGTAGTGCATTGGTTATATGTGATCTATTGTGCTTCATGAAAATAAGATATGATCATGTTTTAGCTTGGAGTTAAGAAATTCCTCCTTGAATGAAATACTTTTCGGAAGTAAATTGCATAATGTGCTTAATGATGTATGGACCATGTAATGACTAGGAGAAGGTAGTTCCTCCTATGAACATGAGAAATGTTGATGTTGGTGCGTAATGAGTGGTAGAAGTAGTTCCTACTTCCTTATGTTTGCATTGACTATGTTGAATTGGAGTTTAAGTTCCTCCTTTTGAAAATGATGCTCTTTGTGTTTGGTGTATTTTTGAGTTGTACATCATATCGTTGATTACATGCTTGTTGGGTTGCTAGTGTGAGTCATTGACTCCCTATGATGTTTTAAGTGTCATTCGGGGATGAATGTTCCCAAGGAGGGGATATTGTAACACCCCGTACGAACTAGTAAAACCTAGCTAAGGCTCGACTAAATCTAGTAGGTTGAACTAGAGACTCACATGTTAGTTTATAGTTGAAAACTTGTTTAAATGATGAAAATGGCTGTTGAAGCTAGTTTAGTGATTTTAGAGGTCAAACGTCAATAAACGACCATGATGTCCGGAAAACTAGTAGACTAAGTGAGGGCTAAGTTTGAGGGCTAGAGCCAAGTAAGAGGACTAGGGCAGTCCACTCTTTCTTGGACACTGCCTCACCTTCCACGACCACCACCACGGCTCGTGGTAGGCTTGGCAGTGGCTAAACAAAGGCTGCCCAAAAACAACCCCTCCACACGAGCCACTTCACGGCTCATGCTGATGACCACGGCTCGTGGGAATGCTCATGGTGGTGCCTTAGATTTTTAGGGGTTAAGGGGAAGGTTTCCTAGATACTGTATCATGACCACGAGAGGCACCACGATTCGTGGAGCCTCACGTGAAGGGCTTTCCATTGGACTTAGAGTATAGGGTCAACTTCAAATGGTCATGTCTCTTAGCTCAAAACGAATTAAGTGTACCATGACCTATAGAATTAAAGTCCTCTGAGTCCTCTTTCCAACACCACCGAGTTTTACCAATTTCGATCTCGGAGTAAAAAGTTATTCCCGAAATAGTGAAGCACTGTCAAGCTGGAAAATCTTCACGACCCGCTTCACGGGCCGTGGTGATGATCACGGTCCGTGAAGGCTTCAGTGATGCCATTTCGGCAGTTTCCAGCAAGTTACTTATTGGGTCTTTTCCCAATTCTTTTAACTCAAGGATATCTCATTTTCCCCAAGCCTAGGACCCCTATTTAAGTCATTTTAACCCCAAAACTCACCCAATTAAATGAATTATTCCAAGACCCAAATAAAAGTCCAACTCCTTTTCCCTCTCAAAAATCTTCTCTCTCAAAAACCTCCATTGAAGAACATAGAAGGAGATCAGGTAGGGCTAGGAGATGGAAGCTTTTCATCATGAAATTTGTGGGATTCTAAGGCTAAGGTATGGGAGTCCTTTATTCTTGGTTAGCTATCACCAAGAAACCCTTTCAACTAAGTTTTCAAAGATCCCCAATTTCAAGGCTTTTAATCAAATTCGTAGGTCTCTTTCTAAAATCGATTCCATTGATCTATAATGGTTATTTATGATTATATATGAATGTTTGTGGATGAATTCATGTAATACTTATGGTTTTTGAACAATTCCCCACAAGACCCATGATTTTCCTCTTCTTTCTCAATTCTAAACTCTAGCTTGTGTTGAATGATGATTGAAGGATGAGAATCTAGTATGATTATGAAATTAATTATTGTATTATGAGGTTATCCTATATGATGTATGAATATCAATAAAATAGGGTTGAATCTTGAAGAAAGCCTTCATGGCTATGAATGAAGGTTTTCAATTGGTAAGTAGCCTTCTATTGAATTGTTGATCCACTTGTGGGGCAGATGTTTACTTATTATATATTCTTTGAATGAATGGTTTGATCCACTTATGGTGGAGGTGCTTACTTGTTAGTATGAATTGTAGTGTTGAGACAAGGTCCCTCTTCCCTACAACCCTAGATATGACTAAGTATGATACATTATGAATATGAATGAGATGTTATGAACATGGTATGGTCTATATGTTGAATTTTATGAGGTTCTCTTGTGGAAGGACCCTATCCACATAATCCCCAAATGATTATATGATTCTATACATGCCATGAATGATGTACTTGAATGATTAATATTAGATATGTGACTAGCATGATCTAAGATCCTTAAATACAACATATGTGAATTGTGCATGAGTTGGGATATTATGTATATGTTATGACCCCCTTGACAAGGGAGGTGTCTATGATGTTAATGTTGTTGTTGTTGTGCCATTGTGAGGAAAATCATGCACACACACACTCCATGTATAAATATGAATATGATATGTCTATAGTGTCTATTTAAAGGCTAGTTCTCATATGCACCTTTACATACTATTATGCATGAAATGTACATGACCATGAAGATATGACTATGTATGCTAGGATGTGAGTATGAATGTTATGTTGTGATTATGGTAGTGTTGATATGCGAATAAAAGGAAATTCTCATAAACACTATATGAATATGAAATGAATGAACATTCTCACATGTTGTTGGTTCTATGATGAAGGGCTATTCTCATCTTTGAAACCTTTGAGCTATATGATGAATGATGGGTTGAGTCCCTAATGCATTCCTTATTGAATTAAATTGTAATTAAAGGCCTAATACTACTTTAAAAAGGGAATTGTGCTTAGCACCTAGTGAACATGAAAATGAAATGGAAGTTTTTACGTTTAGCAAGTCCGGCTTCCCATATGGGTTCCTTCTACGTTTAGCAAGTCCGGCTTCCCATATGGGTTCCTTCTACGTTTAGCAAGTCCGGGTTCCCAATATATATATGTTGTCTCATGGGATGGAAACCTTCTACGTTTAGCAAGTCCGTGTTTTTAGTAGCAATCTCCTTGTTCCATAACTAATTTTGCCCACATAGGTATTAGCTAGTGGATCCACCTAGAAGCTATTATGATGGTTCTACCTTGGCAAGTAGAACACTCTCTTTTCGGTGTGGGAGTAGAACACCGGATTCCATGTAGATCACATGGTCTATGTCGGTTAAGGTTATTATTCCCTAAATAATAAGATAATGAATGGAGGATGAACTACTCTATAACTTCTTGGTAAGTTTGCTAAGTAGGAGTGGGGATATGGGACTTCACTAATACATTGCACTAGTAGACTTGGTAGGATGTGGTAGATAGTTCCTTTACATATTGTTATAACATGAATGCATGCATGTATATTGAAGGAATGGTTGCTAAGAGTGACTTGTCTTTATATTCAAATGATACACATGATTGGTTCTGTACTTATGGCTATTGTTTATAATGAGGTCTAAAGGATAAAGTGCATGACTAAGGTAGCCTTATAGGAGTGCTTAGTGAGGTTAGTATTATGGGATGCTAATCACACATTGCACAAGTGTTCCCTAGGGGTTACTAAAGTAGTGGCTTTACTATGAAATGAGTATGGATGTGATATTGGCTTATGTTGGTATGAACTTATGTTAAGTATGATCATGGTGGCCTAAAGGTGATACTTAGTGTAGATAGGACTATGGACCCTATCTATGCATTGCGCAAGTAGAACTAAGGGTTACCTATGTTGTTGTTCTATTATGATGTTATTGTCTTGATATTGAATATGCATGAGTGGTGTGTCTTGTAATAGATGATATGTGTACTATGACTATAATTAGAGACTATGCCTATGGTGATGTTTATTACCCTTTGTGCTTTGATGAACTATATGTGAGTTCTTTATGACTTATGATTCTTCAACTCTTTCAAGATGATGTTCAAAAGTGCATAAAGCATGGTTTCAACTAAACGTCCCTTTTAAGCATGTTTTAATGGTTTTTATGCATGGCTTCAATACTTAGTACTTTTGTACTAACCCCTTCTTCTACATTTCTTACAGAGTGTAGGGTTTGGAGATGTAGTGTCTTATACTTGGAAGATAGGTTTCTAAGGAGCTTGGGAATGAAAACTTGGGGAGTCCTCATAGTTTCTAGGATGAACCCACCTTGTTCACTTATGTCTTTATTATTATGTTTTTAGATTTATGTAAGGGTCGTGTCCCTAAGTTGTATTAGAAGAGATTTAAGTCTAATGTTATAGATGGTTTGAGACATAATGTCATAGACTCTCTCTTATTTTATAAAGTCTTCGATTGTAAAGAAAAGTTTTAAATTTTCCGCTATTTTCATATGCTTTAATGTTCATGATATGCTAAGGGCTTGTATAAGACCTCTTCGAGGTCGAATACGCTGTGTTACGACTAAGGGGTGCTCTCGGGTCGTGTCAGTCTGAAACCCTGTTGTAGTAGACCATAGTAGTGGTACCAGCGGGCAGCAGTAGTAATGGCACAGGACGTCCACAAGGTGGGTGAGGAGGAAATCAGCGAGGCCGGGGAAATGGTAGTGCATGTAAATGAGCAGTGGAGCCAGGCAAGGAGGTTGCATGTCAAGATGACAGGGCTTAGTTTTATGCCTTTCCGGGCAAGATTGAGGCTGAGCCGTCTAATGCAGTGATCACATGTACTATTTTATTTGTGACATGATGGCTACTATTTTTTTTATCCGGGTTCTACTTATTCACATGCGTTAGTTCATTTTTCCTTGGGATTTGATGCGGTTTTTGATGTGCTTGATGCCCCCATCCATGTTTCTACCCCAATTGGAGAGTTTATCATAGTCACCCATGTTTATCATGCTTGTTCTGTCCTATTTATGGGTTTTCAGACTTGGGATGATTTGGTTATTCTAGATATAACTGACTTTGATATAATAATAGGCATGACTTGGTTGTCCCCCTATTATGATGTGCTTAATTGTAATGTTAAGTTTGTGACTCTAGAGATTCTGGGTAGGGAAAAGTTAGAGCGGGAAGGGGTGTACAAGTCTAAGCCAGCTAAGGCCATATCTTTTGTTTAGGCTAGGAAATTGGTAGGGCAGGGGTGTTTGGCATATTTTGTTCATATTCGGGATGTTGATGTTGAGTCTCCCTCTATTGAGTCTATTCCTGTAGTGTCTGAATTCAAGAAAGTATTCCTTACCGATTTGTCTTGAATGCCTAAGGAGAGGGTTATAGATTTCTACATTGACTTGGAGCCAGGCAGTCGCCCCCATCTCCATTCCTTCTTATCGCATGGCTCCGATAGAATTGAGAGATCTTAAAGCTCAAATCCAGAAACTTCTTGATAAAGGTTTCATCCATCCTAGAACTTCCCTGTTGGGTGCTCCTGTCTTGTTTGTTAAGAAGAAAGATGGTAGTATAAGGATTTGCATAGAGTGACGATAGTTGAATAGGGTCACCATTCGAAATAAGTACCTATTGGATAGATGATCAGTTTTACCAGTTGTTGGGTGCATCCGTTTTCTCTAAAATTAACCTAAGATCTGGTTAGCATCAGTTAAAGATTAGGCTTGAGGATGTACCCAAAATGGTATTCAGGACCCGCTATGGGCACTGTGAATTCTTAGTGATGTCGTTTGGGTTGACCAATGCGCATGCAATCTTCATGAGTTTGATGAATGGTGTGTTCAAACCATTCCTCGATTCATTTGTTATCATCTTTATTGATGACATTTTGGTTTATTCAAAGATTAAGGAAAAGCATGCCGACCAACTCCTCATTGTTTTGGGTTTCCTTGGAAAACCTAAGTTGTATGCAAAATTTTCCAAGTGTGAGTTTTGGTTGTCTTCAGTTGCCTTTTTAGGGCATGTGGTTTCAACGGAAGGGGTAATTGTAGATCCCAAAAATATCGATGCAGTCAAGAATTGGATCCGTCCTTGCTCTCTGACTAAAGTTAGGATTTTCGTGGGGCTCGCCAGCTACTACTGACGATTTGTGAAAATATTTGCTTCTATCACCACACATTTAACAAGTATGACCCAAAAGGAGGTGTCTCTTGAGTGGACTGACAAATATGAAGAGATATTACAAAATCTCAAGACTCTTCTGACCACAACACTTATACTGACACTGCCGGTGGAAGGTAAAGATTTCATTATTTATTCTGATGCTTCACATTCGGGTTTGGGTCCTGTGTTGATGCAGGAAAGAAATGTCATATCTTATGTCTCGAGACAGATGAAGGTGCATGAGAGGAACTACTCGACGTATGACTTGGAGTTGGCATCGGTAGTGTTTTCTCTCAAGATCTTGTGGCATTACCTTTATTGTGTCAAGTGTGAGGTGTTACTGATCATCGTAGTCTACAACATGTATTTATTCAGAAAGACCTTAATCTTAGACATCGGAGGTGGATGGAGTTACCCAAGGACTATGATGTTACCATCCAATATCATCCGGGTAAGGCTAACGTGGTGGGGGACACATTAAGCTAGAAGATGGTAAGTATAGGTAGTCTAGCTTGCTTGGGTGTTTCCAAGGGACCTTTGGCTAAGGAGATTCAAACCTTGTAATCTAAGTTCATGAAGTTAGGCATCTCAGAGAAAGGTAAGGTCTTAGCATGCATTGAGGTTAGACCCATATTCATTGAGGAGATCAAGGCCAAGCAGTTTGAGGATGAGAATTTGAATGAGCTCAGAAAGAAGATAGTGTCTGGCAAGGCACAAGATGCGACTCTTTATGCGGGTCATGTGCTCAGTTTTTAGGAAGAATTTGTGTTCCCCGAGTGGATGATTTCATTTAGAAGATGTTGACAGAATCCCATGGTTTGCGGTATTTCATTCATTTGTGTGTGACCAAGATGTATCGAGATTTGAAACGACTTTATTGGTGGCCTGACATGAAGAAAGACATAGCTGAGTTTGTGGCTCAGTGCCAAATCTGTCAGCAGGTAAAGTATGAGCACCAAAGGACTGTAGGTTTACTTAAACGAATGTCAATTGTTGAATGATAGTGGGAAAGGATAGCTATGGATTTCATGGTTGGTCTTCCCAAGACCTTGGGGAAGTTTGATTCCATTTGAGTGGTGATTGACAGACTGACTAAGTCAGCCCACTTCATTCCAGTCAGAGTAGACTATAATGCTTAGCAGTTGGCTAAGATTTATGTGAAGGAGATAGTGAGACTGCATGGGGTTCCCCTTTCCATCATCTCGGACCATGCTACGCAATTCACATCCAAGTTTTGGGGAAAATTGCATGAGGAGTTGGGCACTCAAATCACTTTTAGCACAACGTTCCATCCACATACGAACGGGCCGTCAGAGAGAACTATTCAAGTGTTAGAGGACATGTTGAGGGCATGTGAGATTGACTTTGGATGGCATTGGGATAAGTTCCTACCTTTGTGTGAGTTCTACTATAATAACAGTTACCCCTCCAGCATTGACATGGCACCCTTCGAGACACTTGACATTACATCTAGTGTTCATCCATAAATGAGTTTCAGGTAATTTAGGACTAAATCCCTCACACATGATAATTGGGACTAAATCTCTACGCTCACACTCACAAATAACTTCTAACACTAACAACAAAAGACTACAGGCTTTCCCTTGCTTTCTACGCTATATCTTTCAAACAACCGGAATAGGATCACAGTAGGACTTTATCATCTTGTAACATAGCCTTAGGCTAGGGAATGGATTTTTGGTTCTGTGAGTGACTAGTACCTTGGCTCTCCAAAGTTTCATTAGTACACAACTTTTTCTGAGCGATTCCCTCCTATTTCATTTCAGTGCATCCCATCAGCCACACCATTTTTTTCTTTTTCTTTTACCTTTTCTTTTCTTTTTATTTTTTATTTTTTTTATTTCTCTTATTCAAGCAGGTTCTTTCCACTTTGTGTTTTTAAGCTGACTGAGTGAACCTTCTTTTTCTACTTTTCCTTTCTACTCGGGTTGTAATCACCCTCAACATTGTATCTTTGGAGACCCAGGGATATAATATCAAGCAGGTAAGAATAAATTTAGTTTCCAGGCTCAAATTGGGTTCAAATGGTATGCTTTTTATTTGATTGTTTAATTTGGGCTTTTAGTGGGTATAGCAAAAATGGTCTACTAATCCTTTCCTATCCAGTTATTCTCAGATCCTAGAAGGACTATTCGGGCAAGTTCTAGTTTTCGCTTCTAGCGTTAGACTTCAAACAAACCTTTCACACACAGGACACATGACTATATTTTCCAGTTTCTTAGTTCACCAATTTATGTTCAAGACTAGCAATGGTCAACTTATAAGTACCTAAGATGTCATCTAAAGAGCCTAACAATCAAATTTCAGATTCAGGCCATACATGTTATCATTTAGAACAGACCAAAAAGCTCAAAACTTAGATGTTGCACAGCTCAACACACAGAGTTCACAAATTCATCAAAACACTCACAAACACTAACAACTGCACACTTTATCATAACACAAAACAGAGTCAACCTCCATTATTTTAACAGCTAAAATGGCAGATTGCTCACCGCCCCTCCCCAAACAAAATGAATTTACCCTCAAAGTCAATAAAGCAAAACAAAACAGGATTGTGATGAGGGGTAAATCCTATGGTACACTAGGCATCGGTAGTTGGATCAGTGTCATCACCCTTATCAACAGGTGCGCTATCAGAAACCTGCATTAGGTCAGCTGGACCGGTAGCACTGGGAGGTGGTATGGCACTGCCAGAGGCGCCAGCCAATAATGCATCTCTCCTCTGTTGCTGAAGTGTTGGTTCTTCTCTAGCCATCCTCCTCGACTCCTTGCGTGCTTTCTTGTGTTGTTTATGTTTCTCCTTAGAGAGGTCTGGTGGCCCCTCCTCAGCAGACTCATCGGCTTAGTGTTTTCTCTTGTAGGAGTATCTATTGGGTAGTTCACCCCAGCAGTATTCAGGGGATTGAGTGGTGGGTGGCTCACTGAACAATTTTATCAAAGACTCTCGTAGGACCGATGTGGGCACATGTACCGACTTCTCAGTCAGCTTAGTATTTGATCTCGCATCTTGGCAAACTGCATCTTGAACTCGTTTGTACTTACTGAACCTGCGGCCTACAACTGATCCTGGACATGAACCTTGAAGCCGTCCATATTTTTTTTGAAGACGACAAGCTCCTTCTGCATCTCATCTTTCACTCTCTTCTTCGCAGCTAACACATCACGCTCTACTATCTAGGGTAATCTGAGTACAATCTGATGATTCAACTTTCTTTGGCCCTCTATTAGCATGTGGAATGTCGATGGGTACATGATGTAGGACCACTGATTATCCCATCGGTTCATATTTAGCTCCAAATAGATGATTTGCAACATCCTTGATTCTAGATGTTGCAGTGATCTTAGTCGCTTCCAGCCATCTGTCTACTAGCTTATTTGGAGGAATATTTGCTTACAGATAAAGATTTCCTATTAGATAGGGAAATGGTAATCCAGCTCTATCATTGAGTGCTCTGTCCTGCATTTCTTTGGCGATGATACGACTTACATTGACTGAGTAGCCATCCATGAGGCAAGTAACCAATGATGCAAGGGACGTCGATAAGGTTTTATCACTTTTCGTAGGCCGCAACTGTGCACAATTAATAGACCACCACACCTTAGCTGGGAATGATAGTGATGTCTTAGTGATTTGCATTTGTGACCCTGCAGCCCATGTTGTATTCTCCCCCTCTAAAGCAATCAACCCAATAATCCATTGCATGACCCGCTCTCTTGAAATTAGATCCTCCATCTCTTCTTCACTCATCACCGCATGATGTTTACCTTCAAATAGGCCCACTGAAGCTTGTGATGTGTACTAAGGACCATGCAGTATTCTGTTAATCGTGACTTATGAAATATTCACTGATACACCTCTCACTATAACTGAGTTGAGTAGTTCTCATGTGTTGGCAAATTCTTTCTGGTCCCTCTTTGTAGTTTCAGTGTCAGCAGCCAAATACATCAGGGTGGCTGCATAGGATGCATAGAATTCTCAACTAATGTGGGGGGAAATTCTCCAGGAGAGTTGTTCATCCATTAAAACTTATGCATTTGGAAATTTCTGTAGATTTTTGGGAATGCACAGATGTCAGATGTCACTACTCTAGCTTCAGGTATGACTGCCCTATCAATAAAGCCGCTAGTCTTAGACACGATCCCATTCTTGAGGAAATCCTCAAACTTGCGCACAGTCCATATAGAACGATAACAATCAATTGACTGTTGTTTCACCACTGGGTCAGCCTCATGTAGATGAACAAATTGAATCGTTGTAGCTTCAGTGATGGCCTCCTCATCTTCTTCCTCGACATCTAGTTCTTCCTGCGTCCCTGTTCCAGCTTCTTCTCCTATTTCAGATGGAGGTGCAGCTACATTCTCCTAAGACCCGCTAATAGACTCTTTACCACTACCTGAGTCGCTACCAGAACCGCTCCCAAATCCCTTACCACTTTCGAAACCACTGTTAGATGCCTCACCACCTCGAAGCCACTACTTTCCTCTTTAGACTGGGAAGAGTGTCCTGAAGAATAGCTCTTGCTGCTTGGGATCTAGTAGTTCGAGGAGAGTGTTCTTCAATTGTAGTAGTGATCTAAACCTTAGAACTACTAGACTCCTAAGAGTTATCACTTTGTGATGGAGAAGGAAGTGGTGAGAAATGTGGGGCTACGGACTTTCTGCGGGGCATCATAGTACCTGATAGGTCAAATAATGAAATTGAGGTAATAAGAAAAACACATAATCCGATTGACTAATGGGTACTCAGAGTTCACATGTGTACATACAATGGGATGCCTTGCCTTGAGAATGTTGTTACCCAATCTATCATTGGGAAGGGCCACGAAATCAAAATGCAAAATAGAATTTAAAGTACATAACTAAAAGTAAAATTATTATTATTATTATT
>JAJOOS010033411.1:0-15081 GCA_029582725.1 Solanum chiquidenum | reverse complement strand
ATCGTTTCCAGAAAAAGTATTTCTTTTTAAAATACAATCATCAACCTCTTTTAAAGAGTAAGGAGCAGAATATTCAAAATCGTCGTTTTTCTTACTTTCAAAAGGTTTTGAAGAACTAGTATTGGCTTCATTAGAAGTAGCCAGATTAATAATCTTCTCACGAAGCTTACTATCAGTAATTTTCTTTAAAAGTTCAATAACATTATCCGAAGTGATAGTGTTCAAACTGAAATCTTGAAATTGCGATTGTAGTTTGTAAATTTTGTCATCCTCACAATTGCAATCATGACCCTGACAAGTATCACAAGGGTTAGCACGCTTATCATCATTATTTGAAGAACTAAATAATTTGATATTAGAACCTGAATCAGATTCGTAATCATTGTTCGAACCTGAAGTGTATAACAAGTCGTACACCCTCTCATAAGTGTCAGTATCAAGCTCCAAAGTTTTTAACTTGTTTAACTTACAATTGGGTACAATATGCCCTATTTTACCACATTTGTAGCATTTTACTTTAGCAAGATCTCTTCCGGACCTGTCTTTGGTAAATCTTTTGGATTTACGAGAGCTTTTCCTAGCTTCGCATTCTTCTTTGGATCTACGCCTATGCTTAGATCTCTTCCTCATGTGCGGATCATCAGTTTTAGATGTCCTATAATATTTATCCTTATTGGTTTCTTTAGCAACAGGATTGGGCAACCCAAACTGCTCACAGAAATCTCCCAATTGAGATATTTCCTCCAGCTTATCCATCTTAAGATGTCTAGCCATTTTTAGTTCATTACAAAAGTTTAATCCTTCTTGTGTACAAGTTTCTATAATCTTTCTGTAACTCATTGTGGCATAAGAAATTTCACTTTGACTGCCCCTTAGAACTTTTCGAACTCTTTCTGCAAATAGAGGGAGAAGACCATCTATAAACTTGGCTTTCCAATATTCAACCTTATTTTCAGGTAATTCCATAACCTTATTGAGATGGGTATCTTTATACCATCTGAAATATGCCAAGGTCTGACATCAAAGACCGTTGAGAAAGGTGTGAACCGTCTCATGTTGATTGGTAAACTTCCATTGAAATGTTCTAATATGGTAAGAACCAGGGTATAAACCACATCTTCTCTATTTTGAACTAAAGCCATGCCTAGATTATCAATCCCTGCATCAGTAGCCACCGTATTAACAATAGATGTTTTTTCCTCTATGCTAAGGTAGTTATCCCACCAGCCTCGAAGCTGGCCTGTAAAACCTGCAATGATCATCTTGCAGATTCCTCTATCAATGTTTTTAACACTTTTATAGATAGTTGCGTACATAAGCATTCGATGAACCATAATGGTAAATGCCTATCAGTCAGTCCATCTGCATTCCATTCATAAATTTCAGAATCGTTGTAAGACCTATTAGTCTGGTTCCAGTCACGCTCTTCAATTAATACATCTTGAGGAGTAGGATGGGGATAATAATATGTGTTCATGCTAGGTTTGGTAGCATAACTACTGTTTTTCTTAGGATAGCCCTTGAGTTTATTAAACTCTGAGGAAACCTGATTTTTAAAATCATTGGTACCTTCCACAATATCTTGCAATAAATCTATAGGTTGAAAATTTAAGCCAGTAAGCTTTTTATCAACAAGCTCATTAATTTCTAATTCAAAAAACTTTTTATCAAGAAGTTCTTCCAATTTTTTTAAAGAACTAGGTTTGAAATAAGAAATTTCAATTGGCCTCTGAATATAAGTAGAAGCAACCAAAGGTTTTTTATTAGAAGTTGAAGCAACATCGTTAGCAACAACTGAAGTAGTTTTAGCTTTATCAGCCTTAATATCTTTTATCAACATAGTTAAATCATCGAACTTTTTGTCCAAAGAGCTAATGTGCTCGCCTAAAACTTTAACATAAAGACTCAAATAATTGTTTTGAGTAATAAGTTTATTAATTTCAGCAATATCTTTCTCAATGAATTTTTAAAAAGCTGAGAAAGTAATACAAATATTGTTCGGTAAGACAAACGATGACTGAGGAGGGTAGATAGCTTTTAAAAGGTCACCACTCCCATCTTTATAAGTTCGTTCGATAACGTTGATATATAAAGGCAAATAAGTGGTTATACATCAAGGAACAAAATACATAATTTGATTATGTAAAGCACAAGTTTCATAAAACTCTTGTGAAATACTATTAAGATTTTCTTTACTATAAGTATCAAAGAACCAAGTTTTAAATCGGTTCCATTTTTCATCAAAAAATTCTTTTTGAATATGTTTTCTCGCCAGAGAACCTGGACTAAAATCGATTTGGTGTGAAAATATTAAGAATCATTTAAATCAAACTCCATCTCGGAGACCGAAGGAATATCCTTGGCATAAGCATCATCATTTACCTGAATTATATTAGTTCGGGGGTCAATTTTTACCTTTTCGACCACAGAGTTACCATCAGAACCAATAGTATGTAACAAAGTAGCACGATCTCGGGCTGGACCATATATAGGTTCAATAGGAGAAATATGATGAACAGTAGGCAAAAGTCTACGACTTGATAAATAATGTCTTTTATAATCGTGATCTATAGAAGACATTAACATGTTGTTAGCAAAGGACTGCCTATGAGGCACGTAACTATTATCAGTAAACTGAATACTAATCCTTCAATCGGTATTTTGAGAAATATGAGAAAACTCAAAATTAGTAACAACATATGTTAGCTGATTTGGGGATATAACCGAATTCAGAGTCCATGAAGTTGGGAAATCTATCTCTTCCCACTTAATAGGTCTTCTAGTAGTGACCTTGGACCTTGAAAAATTGATTTCCACCAGAATAGTTTGATTGGAGATATCATATAATCTAGATCTAGGATTAAGAGTAGATAACAACTTAAAATAAATTCTATAAGATAAACAAATGAGTTTTGAACCAGGCGAATAATTATAACCATGCGTTTTAACATTTAATGTTAAGGCATCGAGAATATTTGCATCAATAAGAGATAACTGCAAATTAGGCTGAGTATTAAATTATACTGGATCATAGGCCACCGTCGATTCTATCGAACCCATAAGAGACTGACAAAAATTTAAATTTCTAGAATCACGAAGAGCAGCTAAAAAAGTCTCGGGTAACCCTTTAAGAGTTAAAGATTTAAAAGTAATTTGCACCATACCAATATGCAGATAATTATACTGATTTTTATAGAAATTCACATCGCGCTCGTTTAACAAACGAATAGTCTGTTCAAATTAATTCAATGCAAGAGACTGCTCAGTAGTTTTAATCAATTGTTTAGAAGATAGTTTATCAAACCAATCATAATCATAAATAGTCTTAATAGGGACTTTAGGAATCGTCCACCTGTTTAACAAGTCAAGATTTTGAGGTATATCTACCTCTTCGAGTCTAGTACTTTTAGTACTTAATTCTCCCAGATCCATGGGTGAAGAGATCATATCTATGTCAAATAGTTCACCTCCATCTCATATATATCATGAAAAGTTCCAGGCTCTGATACCAAAGTTTACAGGATCAAGGACCTGGCGGTATTCCACCCAGTCAAAGATCAAGCAATTCAGCATCCTTAGAGGTAGTCCAACTACATAAGAATCGAAATACACAGTGTTTTTGATCAATGTTCTTTTTCCCATTTGTATAACTGGAGAATTTGAGTTGGATCTGTATGATGACCCTTGCGATGATCTGGTCATGGCATTACTATTACTATTACTATTACTATTACTATTACTATAACTATTACTATTACTATTACTATTACTATTACTGTTACTATTTCGATAAGATAATGTATTTTAAGAAGACCCCTATATAAATATATGGTCTCATTAGTATTATAAATAAAAAATTTAAAGTACAAATATAGCTAAGACAATTTAGTGAAATAAGACTCTATTGTGTTTTTTTAAAATTTAAATCTAGTTGAAGCTTATCTCTAACTTTTCTTATTGCATTCACAAGTTTCAGTGTTGCCACGACTTCAAATATTTTTGAGTGCATGTGGAATGATCTTTTTTATACTCACTTAATGCTTTACATATTAGATAGGTTATTGTTGATTTTGTGACACCTTTTAAATGAAAAAAAAAATTTAGATATTATTTCAAAAAAATCCAGATGTTGCTTATATGGTTTATTCTCTTAACCATTGAATATTTTTAGTAAAGAAACAATTAATAATATTTGATTATTAAAAATAATAAACATTATGCATAATTTACTTTTACAATGAATCATTGAATTTATAATAAATTTATTTTTTATGTGGATTCAATAAATACTATACATAAATTTGTAAGATAAATTGATTTTGATGTAACCAAATTCACTTTCATTGAATCTCAAAACATTCTTTAAATTAAGGGATAAGGGTCTGAAAAATGCCCCAACTATGGTCGGATTTGTTGTTGCGATACTAAACTTTCATTAGGACCTATTACATACCTATACTATTTAATACCGTATTTTAAACATATATATTTGCCCATCTGGTCAAGTGCGTGAAAACACGACGCATAGGCACGTATGGCACCAGATAATTTTTTTTACGCCAATCATTAAATGCCACGTATCAATATAGTGATTAAATTATATCTATTTCTTTTTACCTATAATTCTAATTCAATTTACACCCTTCTCTTTCGCTGTAATATAGATCCGAAAGACCACCATTGAAGGGCCAGGTAAGCTTTCTATTAAGCAAATTATTTTCTTTAATTTCAGATTTTTTTTCTTGATCTTATTTGTTCTATTGTTACTTAGGGCTTCTAATTTCTTTTCTCTGATTTCTAATTTTTTTTGTTAGGGTTATCCATGGAAGACGTAAAATTGGATTTGAATAGCATTTGTTTTGATAAAGATGATCCAAAGTTGACTGAGGAAAAAAGGACTAACCTTCAAGAACTACTAATTTCAGTTCAGTTCAGGAATAGTTGCTGCTACGATTTCAACAAACGCTATCAACACGATTTCAAACATGATTTCAACTATCTTTGAGTTCTTCTTTGAAACACGATTTCAAATGCTATGTTTGAGTTCTTCTTTGGCCTAAGTGAAAGAGAGTTCTGGGAATGAAATGACTCTTCAAAGTGACAGTGACGAGTGAAGTGACGATTTATTTCCCCTTTTTTTGGCATTTCAAATATGTTTATTTAATGAATTGATTTAATTATTTGGGAACGAAATGACTAATTTAATAAATTTAATGTATTAAAACATGCGTGTGACACACTCAACTAACATAGACTGAGTATGGGCAAATATATATGTTTAAAATACGGTATTAAATAGTATAGGCACGTAATAGGTCCTAATAAAAGTTTAGTATCGCAACAGCAAATCCGACCATAGTTGGGGTATTTTTCAGACCCTTATCCCTTAAATTAATAAATATGAATTTATCGTTTAAACACTATTTCTACAAAATAATAATATTTCATGATTTCACCTATATTAATTTAGTGAGTTTTTACTGTAGATATAGATTGTAGATGATAAACAGTGTTTTCAAAACTATTTTTTGGGGCGAGTCCCGGGGTGGGACACACCAAAAAATGCACCGGGGCGCAAATGTAAGGTGTAGATCCATAGGGCGTAAGCTCCAAGCGTAAAAATGTGAGCCCTGGATGTTTTTTTTTTAATTATTTTTGAATCTGTTTTGCTTTAAATCATATTTTTATTATTGGTGTAATGATATTTTTCAAATAGTAATTGTAATACTTTTTTTTCTTCATTATTGGTGATTGATATCTTAATCAAATAAAAATCATAATATTTTTTCTTATATATTATAGGTTATTTAATAAAATTTATTTGTAAAATAATTGAAAGTTATACTTTTATTTTTTTTAGTAATAAAATTATAAAATTGAATATAGATGAGACTACGCCCCGTAGATCCATAAGACTTACGCCCTATGTCTCAGGGCTTACGTCTCGCCCCATACTGCATAAAACATCTTGCCTCACGTCCTCGCCTTTTAAAACACTGATAATAAATATTAAGTAGTATTAAATTAGAAATTAATCAAAGAAAGTCCAAAAGTTATTAGTAACATTTTAATTAAAATGATACAATTTAATACTATTTAAATAGTTAAATGTTTTGTAATATTTTAATTTATAGTAGGGATAAGGGGATTCAAAATTATTGGAAAATGTTGTAACTTGGACCTATTTACCGGCCGTCATTATATTCCGGATCTCATAACTCCAGGCGAGCCAACATCATGGTTCCGGGAGATATCCATACAATAGGAATTGAATAACGACCCTCAATTTGCGCGTATAATCTGACTTTTTTATTTGGAGTAAAAATGGCCAAGAAATTCTAAACTATCACATTTTTTTCTTACTTGAACATAACTTTCAAGGGGAGTTAAAGCTCCCCAAATTCAATATTCTTTAATGCATGTATTTTATGCTGCTAAAAACACTTCTAAATTGTGTCAAGTGTGCACAACACATGTCATTTGATCTTACAATTAATAAACAAGACCCATAAATTATCAGTACTTTGCAATTTCATACTTGGGTTAACTCGTTGGTTTTGTCCCAAGGACTGGCTCTTTTATTATCTACTACTATATCAATCTATCTATTGAAATTGGTGATTGTAAAATTTTTATAGTTTGGGACTTCTTTTCTTTCAAAAAATACTACTCCGTATTTTCCGGGTTTGATATCACTGCTACATAGAATATTCATTTTCATTCTCAAGAAAGTGTTCTTTCAATAATATGGGGGGAAAAATGAAAGAAGAAAAGGATAACTAATTTTCAAATGAAAGACAAATATACATACCAAGATATCTTATTTGTTTTGAAGAAAAAGGGGAAAAAAACTAGAACAATGGAGTATAATTTTTTACTTAATTAGTGGTTAAAGAATTCAACGTGGCCTTATTTATTTATTTTTACCTCCAACGAGTCATTCAGTAAGTCACCACAACTGTGAAAACTTAAGCAGAGTTGCAGCTAAGGGAAAAGAATTTACAAACAACCCATTTGAAGGAGACTGTTGAGCTTCTTCCAAACACTAATCAAATGATTATGCGTTTGCACAACTACATAAGGTTTCCTCAAAACCAGTTGACATCGGAAAATATATACATCTATCACATTACATAAGTGCTGGGGTAGGTAGCATAATCATCCCATGAAAATATGTTTTCCTTCAGATTTCTTATGACCATAAGTGTTATCAAATAATCTAATCTTATGTGGTAAGCCAGATCACACTACAATCCCGATATGGTACTCGTTTCCTTAATCGTAATACAGTACAACTGAAAACAAAATGACATGTTATTGACTTCAAAGTTATACTCACTAGCTTGTCACACTTCAAACCACTGCAAGGTGTTGAGTTAGCACAACAATAATCTCAACAACTTCATTTTCAGACATACATCAGTTTTTCAATATACAAAACTTAAAATTATCCCAGATTGTATATATGGTTAGAACAAAATCATACACTTGTAATAACTATACATACATCTACAAACTAAGTAATATACTATTCATACATCACCTGGAGGATTCAGGTTACCATTACCTTGAAGTCTTCCATATCGTATACTGAAGCTTTTACGGGGAAACTCTATGATGTGAATGTCAGATATAGCAAACACACAAAGGAGAAAAAATGGACTCTTGGATATGCTCCTTGAGGAAGAACCAGTAATTCATCGACGACATGTCCAAATCCTTCACTAAGCTTTCTTTCTCTCCAATTTAGGATACAGCCCTGGCCTTGCTATTTCCCGGACGTTCTTTAATCAACTTCCTCGATAGGTTCTGCAACAGAATGAATAAGAAATTTCAGAATTCTTTTTACAAGTCAAGATTGAGAAATTTAACATCATTCCAGTACACTTTTCATCAGTTGAGATTGTTAACGTTCATATCACATTTTAAACAAAAAAGGATAAGGAAGGAAAGAATCTCAATATTTAACCAAAATTGAAATACCACAGCCCTGATGAACAGAGCATGCTATTCTTCATACTTGAGCAAAATTCAACTGACGAGGGAAAATAAACATAGAGATACTAGAAAAGCAATCAATACATACAGTGCATCTATACTCAATTGCAATTTGGGGGATTTAGACATATAAAAAGAATATGAAAAGACAAGAACCTCGAATGGCTCATGAATACTCAAAGCAAAAGCAACATCACATGAATTATTTTGTCAATGCTAATGGTATATATCAACGTTCAAGTCTTTTTCAAACGCGAAGAATTATTAACAAGTTATACTACCAAAAAAAATTAAACATCCAGGTTTTGGGCAATTTAAGATTCAGCAAGCACAAATACGAAATAAATGATTAGAAATGGTATCAAACCTCCACAATTCTGCCACGATTATCGAACAAAATGAGATCTTCAGGCAACCCATCATTTGTAATGGTGCAATCACGTGGAATCTCGAAAAAAGAAAGCGAAAACTGTTTAGAAACAACTCCCACATCAAAATAAATCAACCCAGAACTAGGAATATCAACACGGATCCCTTTAACAGAGAACCAAAGAAAGAGTTCCTCAGCCGCTACACCCGAAATTTCTGAAATCTGACCATAATTTAGGATACCCGACACGGTACTATCATAACGTAAATGGGTTTCGAATTTGGCAGCACAGGACTGCGGCAGATGTACCTCAAATCGACCTGATGATGGATCTATTGAAAAATTGTTAATTCCCTTAGGTAGAAGACCA
Source organism: Solanum chiquidenum (assembly GCA_029582725.1). NCBI lineage: Eukaryota > Viridiplantae > Streptophyta > Magnoliopsida > Solanales > Solanaceae > Solanum > Solanum chiquidenum. Next base: position 6,343 of record JAJOOS010033411.1, on the reverse strand, counting down.
ACAGGGAGTCCATGGGAGTTAAGAACATCATAAATTGAAGATGATGAAAAAGAAGCAAATTTGTTGTTTACAGAAATGGAGAAAGGTGAAGCTGATGATGAAAAAAAGATGATTGTGAAGAGAGTGGATATTGTGAAATGCATTGAGGCCATTTTTGAAGAGGAATTTTGTTAAGGTTAGGGTTTAGGGAGAGAGGATCCAAGGTAAACTGGTCAAGGAGAACAATTCCTTTCTCTTTCTGTTTTTGTTCCCTTTTTATTATAAATGCATATACTATATATTATTTTCTTTGAAATTTAAATATGATTCTACTTTGAATAACAAATTTAGAAATTACCTTAGAAAAAATAGATTCTATGTGTACTTATTTAGAAAACTAAGTGGACGGTCATGAAAAACTAATTTTTTGGGTAACTTATGCAAATTTCACTATTTCAAGATTTAATTTACTTAGATTGCCATTAGCTTGCAATATTACATTTTTTATATGGGTCTCGGATTATCAAGTATTCTTTCTGTTATGGGTCTCGGATACATGTATCTCCTATCAAGTATTCTTTCTGTTTTTAATTATTTATCCATTTTTAAATAGATATACTATTAAGAAAATAACTATTGACATAGTGAGTTTATCATTTTACTCCTATTAATTATAAAGCGGATGAATTAAAAACTTAAGGTTTTCAAAAAGTTCTACCTTTTTCAAAGTAATTAATTGAGAGTATAATAGGTAAAAAAAATTATTTGTCATTTCTTGATTTGTTAAAATAGATAAGTAATTAAGGACAACTAAAAAGAAAGAGTGGACAAATAATTAAGGACAGAGAGTCGTAAGTAAGGGATATAATTGAAAGTCATTAATTAATGAATGTGTCTAATTAAGAGATATGATTGAAAGCCAAAAAGTCATTAATTCAGGAAAAATCACGAAGCAACTATAAAGGATATGACATATCATTACTCCTAAAATGAATCAAAACAATCAAAATTCTTCTCTTTTTTTTGGCAATTCAACAAAGTTTCGACTTCTTAACTCAGGTTCACAAACTATTATTCAGACACATGTGTATATGTTGTGAGATACATATACACTTTATCAGATACAATGATAAAAATTAGATACATATAATTGTAACTCAATAGTGTGTCGAATACATCAATAATGTGTCTGATACATGTGTAAATCTCCAATAATGCGTAAATATCCAATAGATGCTTATATTTATTTCAGATACATTTACACTAAATTAGATACATTGATAAAAAATAGATACATATAATCTTAATTCAATAATGTGTCAGATACATGCGTAAATCTCCAATAATGCATAAATCTCTCATATATGCGTATATTTATTCAGATACATATACACTTAATTAGATACACTGATTAAAAAAATAGATACATATAATCTTAATTTAATAATATGTCCAATACATCGATAATGTGTTAGATACATCAATAATTTCAATCCGATCCAAAAAGTCTCTTTCTCATCTTTTTCCTTGTTAAAGTTTATCAAAGTTGTTGCATTTTTGGATTTTCAAATTTATGCTGGTAATTGTTATGCCGTTTTTCGAACGACAATCGATAACATTCTTCTCATTTGGAGAATCACTAGTCATGTAAAAAAACTAAGAAAACTTTAAATCAATGTAGTTTTACCTTAACTGTCAAAAATTAATTAGAAGACAAAACGATTTGTAATCTAATAAGGATACTTGGCTTTGAAAATAATTAAATAGACATGAACTTCAAAGTATTGTATTGTTGCTTTAGATTTCAATTGTAAAGGTTTAGTGGTGGAATTCGTGGGGAAAAGAAGGAAGAAAGAGAGAAAACAATAGCTGATGAGAGAGAGAGAATTGATTAACATGAAAGCTTGAATTTGGATGATTTAATTGTGCAAATAACTAATTTTAAGAGATATGAGTATTTGTTGGTATATCTAATAATATGTGGTATAAAATATTAAAAGTGGTAATATATATAATTGTTTGAAAGTAGAGGTAAAGTTAGTGTATATGGTACGAATGTATGTCTAATAAGGTAGCTAATCATATTTTAAACACATATTTTTTTTATAAATATTTAGAATTTGAATGCATTTTTCTTAAAATATGTTTTATAGACAAAGTGATTTGACACGTCTTTATGACCTCTATTTGCAGTTATCTTTTTTAGCCTTTTTTCTTATTTAAATTTATTATTTTATTATAAACCTAGATTACTTAATTAATTACAAATATACATTTTATTAGTGAAGGAACATTTATACCAAAAACTTTTCATATGTCAATTTACAAGCGGTAATTATCCATACCTCACACAGTAATTTTATTTATTTTTGTGTTTTTGTATCTTCTTCAAATTATAAAATTTATATCTATGTATATATATAAAACTCATATATTATATATTACTACACTACTATAAATAAGAGTCTTAGCACAAGCAACTCTTGGTCGACATGCAGGACCGTCTCAATAAGTTTGGGGGCCTAAAGCCAAACATTATAAAGAGGCCCTATTTTTTTAGTTGATAAATATAAATTGAATAATTATATAATACTAGTGTAATCCTACAAATGAGGTCTGGAGAGACGGGATATATGTTGACATTATGAAGTAAGAATGCAAATAATGTAAATTTTTAATAAAAATTATATAATATAAAGTTGGAATAATAAAACATGACTCAAAATTTTAAAAATATGATGATATTAAAATAGTGTAGCGATGAATTTGATAAGTTAATAAATAATATTAAAATACTGTTGATTAGTTTTTGTGCTTGAAATTTGAATAAGACACCAAAAACAAATTTGATCTTTTTATAAACACACAACAGTAGATATCACATAATGTAGAATGTTTGAATGTTTGAGAGACTTAAGAATATTCAATAATGAAAGAATAAAAAATAGTGAAAGGAGAATAAATAAAAGTAAGTATAAGAACATAATACTATTGGTTTATGATAATCGTCAAAATATAAATGAGCTAGACAACAAAATAGATAGCCACATGTTAAACTAGAAATAATACTACAATTAGCTAGTCACATAAAAATCTATAAAAGACACTACAATCAACTAAACAATATTCAATTTCTCAATTATATTTTCTATACAAAAAATTATTTTCAAATTTACCAATACATGAATTTTTTTTAACAATATATATATATATTGATTTAAAAAAGTTATAACTAATCAAATTTTAAACTAATAATTAAGGAACAATAAATCGTTCAAGAAATAAGTATAACTAAGTGATATCACTAATTGTAATTTTGTAATGAAATTAATTAAATATATTTACCGCTTATGAAATCAATCATGTTGATTTTTATCATCGAATTTTAATATTTTAAAAAGGTAAGATAGATATTACCATAGTATAAAAAAAACATTTTTCAAGGTGCATTATTACTTTTTCCAATTATATATATATGAAAATTATATTTTAAAATTTTTTATAAACCATAATAATTAGTTGCTTAAAATATTTTTAAAAAAATTGATTGACTCTCAAAATTTCTTTTGTATCAATTAAAATTGAAACATGTGGAGTTATATATATTACGTGAAAAATATGTAAAAAGTAATATAAAATAATTTAAATATTTAAAAAATATATAATTTTTTTAATTGATTTTCCAATTTTATCTATATCACATAAATTGAGATAGAATAAATAACATATATTGTGTCTATGCTGGCACGACCATCTTTTTATCTAGTAATATAAATATAAATATAAATATCTAAACAAGGTAATGTGATACATTTTTCTCCTTTTTCTTTAACATATTTTTCTTAATTCATTCCATTTATTAGATAAAAATAATAAACAGTAAATATTCCATATGTCCCTACATGATAAAGGAACGATATAAATCATTTGCCATCCCACTTCACAGGTTAATTATTTCACATTCCGTACCTAACAGTTTTTTTTATCTAATTAAACAATATATTGATAATGGCAGTTTTTTTTTATTTGTGCAACTTCTAATTCCAATAATATTTTTTGTGCATTAATCTCTCGCAATTACAGTACTACTAATTAATTTGGTAATTGTTATGCCCGTTTTTCGAACGACCATAGATAACATTCTTCTCATTTGGAGAATCACTAGTCATGTAAAAAAACTAAGAAAACTCTAAATCAATGGAGTTTTACCTCAACTTTTAAAAATAAGAAGACAAAACAAATTGAAATCTATCAAGAATACATGACTTTGAAAATAATAAATAGACAAACTTCAAATTATTATGTTGTTGTTTTAAATTTCACTTACAAAGGTTTAATGGTGGAATTCGGAAAGAAGGAAGAAAGAGAGAAAACAATGGTGTAGAGGGAGGTTGATGAGAGAGAAATAATTGATTAATATGAAAGCTTGAATTGTTGTGCAAATAACTAATTTTAAGGATATGAGTATTGGGTGGTATCTTTAATAATATACGGTATAAAATATTAAAAGTGATAATATATATAATTGTTTAAAAGTAGACGTAAAATTGGTATATATGATATTAATGATTGTTTAATAAGGTAGCTAATCATATTTTAAACACATATTTTTTAATAAATATGAATGTATTTTTCTTAAAATATGTTTTATACCTCCAATTTATATATCTATATATAAAAGATAAACATAAATAAGATGATGTGACACCTTTCTATAACCTTCATTTGTATTTATCTTTAGTGATCTTTTTTCTTATTTAAATTAATTATTTTATTATAAAACTAGATTACTAAATTTATTACAAATCTATATTTTATTAATGGAGGAACATTTTTACCAAAAACTTTTCATATGTCAATTTACAGGCGGTAATTATCCATAACTCACACAATATTTTATTTATTTATGCTTTTTTTTATCATCTTCTAATTGTAAAATTTATATCTATTTCAATACATAAAACTCATATATTATTATTATATCTAATATAAATGTAGATATCTAAACAAGGTAATGTGACACATTTTTCTCCATTTTTTGACATATTTCTCTTAATTCATTATATTTATTGGATAAAATATAAACAACAAATATTCCATATGTCCCTACATGGTAAAGGAACGATATTAATCATTTGCCATTCCACTTCACAGGTTAATTATTTCACATTCCGTACCTAACAGTTTTTTTTTCTTTCTAATTAAACACTATATTGATAATGGCAATTTTTTTATTTGTGTAACTTCTAATTCCAATAGTATTTATTGTGCATTAATCTCTCGCAATTACAGTAGTACTAATTAATTTCTAATTCTATGCCTTCTAATAATCTCTTTATGCAGTATTAGTATATATATATATATATATATATATATGATGTGACACCTCTCAATGATCAAGAATTTTAATTGTTTTTTGTTTTTAATTTTTTTTGTTTTGTGTATTATTTTATTTATCTTATTGTAAAAATAATTTTCTGAATTATTGCTATTATTCTAATTTCTTATTGTAATTTCACAAGTGAAGAGAATAATAGTGGCCCAAAGAGACAATTTTAGTGCTTTTTTTCCAAAATATTATTACAATTTGTTATATTATATATGTGTATGATTTTAAATAGAAACGGAAGACAAGATCATGTCACATATATATAAATAAATTCTCTATAGAATAAAGAATTGTCACTATAAAATATAAAACTACAAAAGAGGCAAATAATATTTTGTCTATTTGAAATCAACCAATACTTAGCAGTCGCTAAAGCAAATGAAGAAGGGATAGGTTGCATTGCGGAAAACTTGCCTTGCATTGCATTGTGTATGCAAAATAATGGATACTAAAAAAATGGCTAAAGTCATTTGCGGCCCCTTAAAGTTGTTTGCATAATTCACTTAGACATCTTAACTAGGAGTTGTACCTATTGAACACTTCTATATAGGGGTGTACAAAACCGAACCAAACCGCAAACCAAAAAAAAAATCCGACTAGTGGTTGGTTTGACTTGGTTTGGTATTGAAAAAAAACCCCCGACTATATTTGGGTTGGTTTGGTTTTAACTAAAAAAAATCAACCCCGAGACCAAACCAACCCAACAATATATATATAATTTTAAAATTTTATTTTATACATAAAAATATTTACTTTGATATAATTTTTAAATATTTCTTATACTTTTTTCATAGTTTTTATCTTTTAATATATTATTTCAAGTTTAAAACATAGAATTCTGAATGGTTCAATAAAGATTATAGTCCACAAATGTTGGTAATTATAATAAAACTTAAATCAAAATTAAATTAATACTAATGCAAAAAGAAAATCAATTCAACACTAAGAATGACAATAATATTGAATATTTGTTCT
>JAJOOS010033410.1:0-10436 GCA_029582725.1 Solanum chiquidenum | reverse complement strand
ATTATCGCCCCTGAACATCTTTCCTGCAAAATACAATAAAAACATATAAAAACCCATACAAAAAGGCCCTAGACACACACAACTTGTTAGTGAAATGTATTAGAAATACCGTAAACTCACGGTATATCAGGGGGGGTTTCTCACAATAATTATCAATATCAAGGTGGGAGCCAAGTTGGAACAAGGATAAAGATAGTGGTTGGAAATATTGGAGGGGTGGAAATTGGAGAGACATGGAGGTGGATAAAGATAGATACGTGCCTCCCCATGATCGTCCACGCCCAAAAGATCCAGTTGGTCTAGAAGGGAGAAAGATGGAAGACATGCTTGTGAGGATCTATAACAAGGTTGAAGGATCCGCTAAGGTGTTTAAGGATTTGAAAAATGACTTCTCCACTTGAACCCAAATGGTGACTTCACACTCAGTTTTGATCAAGCAGCTGGAGACCTAACTAGGTCAAATTTCCACTCATCTAAATCCAAGGAAAAAGGGAACTTTGCTTAGAGACACATCCCAAACCCCAAGAATGATTATTGAAGTTTGAGGACTATGTTGTGCCACGACATTAAATAAGACACTTCTTGGAGGAAATCCAAGTCTTTACTTTTGTTTTTATTTGCTTTTGAATAACGTGCATTGTGAGTACATATGGAGAAGAGGTTTAAAGATAAATAAGGGCAGATTCGGTGAGGCCATAACCAAAAGGGTGATGCACCGAAAGCACTAGGAGGAGTGATTCTTGGCCAAACTTTGAGCATGAAAAGGTGGCAAAGTACATTGTCAAGATCGGTGCCCAGAACTCCCAAGGGTGATGTCGAAGTGCATAATGTGGACTCCATTGGGTCCGCCGAATTAATCTTCAGGTTTGGTCATTATTCAGGCATGTTCGACGAGCTTAAGCTCCAGACCGTGATACACCGAACACGTTTGACGACATTAGTAAGTGCACCGAATGGGTTTGCTATAAAAGGGCACAAAGTTCTTTTATTTTCAAAAATCAAAACCCATTGAATTTTTGGAGCCTTTTTGATTCACCTCTCTTACATTATGTATTTTGAGTGATTTTGTGCCTCATGTGAGTGTGTTGAAAGTGATAGGAGTGCATTTGATTGAATATCGAGTCAACCCAGCCTCGATTCCTAAATTCTTGCTTGTTTTTTGGCAGTAAAGTTGGTGTTGCGACTTTTTGTTGATGATTTTGAGTTTAGATTGCATATAGGGTGTGGGCTTGAGTCCTGTAACAGAGATTAAGTGTTTAATTTTGTTGGGTAGCATCATATTGTTGAATTTGAACTGAACCCATGTGATTTTGACTATAAATGCCTATATAAATGGTAAATCATGATTATGTTGGTTATAATGCTAAATTGAGTCGATATACTTATTGGATCTGTGTTTAATTGAATGTGAGTGAAGTCAGAGTAGCTCAGTGTTGACCCATTGCATGAATTTTCCTAATGATAGACAAGGTGACTACTTTCTTATTATCAAATCGTCAAGTAGAGCAACACTTTGTGATAAATGGGGGAAATCTGAGTACCCATAGGTAGAAAAGCATATAGAAGGATTGTAATTGTTGGGGGAAACTCGTATTTGTTATGCATGTTAGATTTGAATTTGAAATATAGGCGCTGGACAGAAAATTCCTGTTCGGCGAGCTTGTCTTAGCTCGCCAAGGAAGAGGGGCGAATCGTCGAGTAAGACCCAGCTTGCCTTCTAGTGCTTATGCATGGCCTTGGGTACTGTGCCATCTGGAGGGCTTGTCTTAGTCCATCGAATTCATTTGGCGCATCACTGAGTGGGAGAAGATATCGCCCTTGATGCCTGTGTCTTTCCCTTTTGCACTATTAGTTTTGGTGAACTTATCTTAGCCCATCGAAACCAACTCAGCGAATTACCAAGTTGGCATTGACTCAGCCTTGTCTTCCTGATCCCTTAGATTTGTGCTTCTATCTAATTCAGCAAGCTCACCGGAGCTCGCCGAGCCTGTTGGGTGATACGCCTTCTCGTTAGGTGAGCCTCTAGACTGTTTTTAAAACTTGATTCCAAATGCGTTAAATTTTGACTAACCTTCACCAATTGTGTGCTTTAATTTGTACACTCTAGGCAATGGTGAGAACAAAGCGTAAGAATGTGGTCCACTCCAATACTGAATTAGATAGGGAGTTTCCTCCTCCTCAAAAGAAACAAAAGGGCCCATCAACCAATGCGCTTTCTGAGGCGTCAAATACTCAAACAATCAACCCTCAGACACCTACCAGCGAGGGTAAAAAGTAGTGGCATCATATTGCCAAGAAGCAGGTGAATATCTGTTCAAAGTTGGTATCATCGGTACAAGACCTCAATATTGCTCAAGGTGGATGGGGAACATACAATTTTAGAGGAGCGATGACTTTCTACTGATGGGGTTATGAGTGAGTACCCCGCAACAAGGAGAGCAATCAAATTCCAAAAGTTGGAACAGTTCACAAGAGTCAGGCAACCATACATACCCAAGTGGCTACGAGAGTTCTATGATGCCTATGCAAGGGCATTTCTAAAGAAGAGGAAAGGGACTGTCTGGAATATAGTGGATGAAGACAAAGTCTGAGGAAAGATGGTGCAGTGTCATAGCACTGTGATTAATGAAGTACTGGGCACTCCGGGCAATTTGATTGACGAATATAAGACCCAGATGGGCACACCTTTGGATCAGTTGAAAGAAATGCTTGCCCCTCTATTATCCGGCGAGTCTACACCGTATTGGATGGATGAAGGTGCCAAAATTGAAAAGAAGGACCTGAGTATAGTGGTGAGGTACTATTTTAGATTTATTAGTAGTAATGTGATCCCCTCCCAAAATGAGTCTATACTCAGGCATCCAAAGGCCGTGTTAGTGGGTTCCATCATTGAGAGGGAGAAGATTAATATGGGAGAGATAATTGTGGAATAGATATCACTGCGAGCCAGACAGGAGGAAACCTTTTTTCCCTTCCCAGTGCTCATTACCCAGCTTTGGAGAAAGCTAGAGTCCCTTTTAGAATAAAAACCGACGCCAGGATCATGCCAGTCTTCTCTAGTGATATTTGAAAGACTGAGGCTATGTTTTTGAGAGATGAAGCGGCTCGGAGGAAGCCTCCACGACTAGACAACTCTCCATTGGTCGACCCTGCGACCTTGACTCCTAAAACCAGCACACTTGCTCGTTCTGTGGAGCAAAAAGGTATTCCTACTTCTTCATCTATTTCTTGTATTTCTAATTCCCACATTACATCTACACCCTCTACTTTTGTGACCGCTGCTAGTGTGAGGCCTCCCCCTTCTCCTATTACCCGTCCTCCCTTGACCCATGCATTTATATAACAGATGGGCAATCTTGCCCAGTCAGCAACACTAGGGTTAGAAGACTGCTGAATGACCCTAGAATGGCCACAAGTTGAAGCCAGCAGGGATGAACAAATATGACGGCTGAAAACACCTACAAAGTTGGACCTCAACAATAAGAGCCATTGAAATTTCACGTATGCATGGACTTCTTGGCCAACACTTTAGTCTACCCTACCTATCTGACCCTCTCCAACTTCTTCGAATAATCAGTTAAACACTTCCCTCCAGAAGTCATATGCACGTATAACACTTGTAACTCATTGTTCAAACCTTTCACATATAGATGAATTATCTCCTCCTCATTGCCCAAAATTTGAAAAAATAATGAGACAATTCTTGGAACTTAGACTCATAGGCTGCAACAGACATAATACCCTACTTAAGTGGCTGAAACTCATCCTCTTTGCAATCCCTGAGTACGAGGTACATACTTCTCCTAAAGCAGGGCATGAAACTAGGTCAATGTTAGGAGAGGTAAAACAGATGAATGACACTCCACATAAGATCTATACTACTTCTTAGAATCCCCTTGCAGCTGTAAAGTAACAAACCTCACTCCATGTTGTTGCACAATACCCAACTTATGGAAGCTCTTGTAACAATACAAGATGAACTCAAAATAATCCTCATTCTCATTACCATGAAAAACTGGAGGTTTTAGCTTCAGAATCTTAGTCAACACCTAATGCCCATTCCCGGTCATGACAATGCCTAGTATGGGACAGAAGAATGCATTAGTCCACAAAGTTTCATCCATCATGGGAGCATTGGTTGCAATAGGATGAGCACCCAGATCATGAGTAATCGTCACATTATGAGTAACTCCAGTACCCACTATCCCACTCAGGAAGGCCAACACCTGTTGAACAACCTCATAAGTCATAGGGGAAAGACCGACACACCCAAACTATATCACTTTATTGGGTTCAACACCCTCCTCATACCCTACCTCTATGTACTCCTCAAAACAAACCAGGGGTGGGGGAAGGATATTTTGCCTTGGCCCAACTCTTGTCTCAACTCTACCCCTGGTTGATGTTGCTCTCCCTCTGCCCCTTCCCTTCCATCTTTCTTACCCCTTCCTTGCACTCGCATTGCCCGTTCTATGAGAAGAGATAATACTCTCACTATTTTTCATCTGGTGATAACCATCTGTGGTCAATGAATGAAGGAGTTCAGATACCAATTGGAATCTTAGGATATTACCCTCTTGAAAATCTACCTTTATGTCATCCTTAACATGAAATTAGGATCGGGGAGAGGTCACCAACCTTGACCCAACTGCTTCCTAAGCTCCACCCCTAGTGGGTGTTGCTTTCCCTCTACCCCTGCCCCTTCATCTAACTATGTGTTTTCCTCACCCTCGCACTGCTAGTTTTGCAAGTGGAGCTGGTACTCTCACTCCATTCTGTATGGTATAAACCATCTATGTATAAAGATTGAAGAAGTTTAATACCAATTTGGATCGCTAGATACCAATTAGAATCAAGTTATAACACAAAAGAAAAAAAGAAGATACACTTTCCTAGAGTCATGTAGCCTTTTTATAAAATGTACAGGCATCTCTGTACCATTCTTGAAGACTCTACTAGACCTATTTCGGAACGACGAGACCAACGAACCTAGGTTCTAATACCAACTTTTTCACAACCTAACCCATCATCAAAAGCACCCACACTAAACCCTCGGTGGGAGAACCAACTATCTACTAACATACTATTAACTAAACAACAAAAAAGAAGTAGTTCTCAACACTTTAGAACAAGTTTCATAAACAAAAATTGTTATCACCAAACATTGCGGAAGTAAACCCCACGAAATTGAAAATTGTATACCAAAACATCTGTGTAATCGGGAAAGCAACCCCAAGAATAAAATAATCTAATTTTGAAAAATAGACCAAAGGGAAAAGAGGAATCCATAGCGGCTCGAAGGAAGCAAGTCACCCTTGGATTCAGAAAATAGTAGAGTCGCAATTGAGGTCGGGAAGCAGCCGCCGACATTTTCCCTGTACTCATCAAAGAAAGAACAAGTACATCATCAGTACACAAAATCTACAGTGTTCTAGTAGGATCATTGAACAACTCTAGTTATATGAAATACGAATAAGTGACCACAAGTTAATAAAAAAAGGTAACATAAATAAATAAAATGATCAACACATTACAAAAATACCTACTTTGTTCACTCATGTAACCCACACACACCAATCACATGTATGAGACATGCTACAAGATCCACCCATTGGTAAAATATACATGACGTGGTACTCGAGCCAACCAAGAGATATTATGTACTATGTGTGGTACCCGAGCCAACCATTAGTATTTACCAGGTATGGTATCGAGCAAGCCGACAATCACAATCACGTTCACAATGCATAATTTTCACACTTGTGCGCCCAAGTAAACACATTCATTGCATGAGATTGACACAAGCTAATACTTAAGATTATACTTCTTCAATTTCCTTAGTCATACATTATACAGATAATACTAACGAAGTAGTTCGCAAGCACATATAACATAAACAAGAAACAAACATCCATCACCTACCTTGAATCAAATTTGGAATACTCTACACAACCTGAGTTTTCCCTTTGTCATGATACCTAGCTTGTTGTTGGTCAACAAACAATCAATGTAACATATAATCATATATAAATGGCCTAAATATACCCAAATTAAATCATATTCCCTTACCCTATGCCAATTTCATGATAATTCTACCCAACCTAGAGTTTTTCAATAATTAAATCAAACAACATCTACCACTAAGATCACCACCACATAATTTGAGGCTCTAGAATAATTTTTTTAAATTAGGGGAGTAATTTACTTACCTTTATTGTGATAACGATGGAAAACATATGAAATTCTCCTTAGGTACCTATTTTTCCCTAAAATGCAATTTCCAAGTAATGAGCGGTTTTGAGAATTTTTCAGCATTAACTACAACAAACCCCACTATAGAGGCCCGATCCTGCTATAGTGACGAAGTTACAGTGGGATATCCATTTATATAAGGAATTAAATCAACCGCTATAGTGTCCTGCATAGGACAAATACTCAGAAATCCTTAAAAACTAGCCTATTTCATGACACACCTTCGAACCTTGACATTCCGAACCAACCCTTCCACGTCAAGTTCGACATCAGGAGTTCTATTTATCCTAATTCACTTTTGAAAAGTCATATAGACTCCTTAAGTCTTAGAAACAAGAATAATAAACTTCACTTAATTAGATGTTCCACCCATTCCTTTCCTTGAATCACCCTGACCTTACCTCACCTAGATTTTGTCAAAGTCTAGCCTAACCTGAAACTTTTAACTCACTAATGTTTTATCGCTTATTTTCTTTCACTAAAAGTTTGGCCATAATGACGAGGGAGGTCCTTACACTCTTCCATAAACCTTTTGGTAGGAAAACTGTTGGTTTAGGTGGTGAGTTCAGACAAATTTTGCCAATTGTTAAAAAAGGAACAAGGCAAGATATTGTTAATGATACTCTAATTTTTTCCTATTTATGAGCATTTTCTGAAGTCTTGGAGATAACAAGGACTATGTGATTGCAGAAAAATCAATTAGACTCACATTTGGATGAATCAATAAACTTTGCGGATTGGATTTTGGGCATTGATGATGGAACATATGAAAATTCTATTGAGGAAATTGAAAAACTAAAAATCATAGATGATATTCTCATAAGTACTTGTGAAGATCAATTATTAGCAATCGTCAAAAGTACATATCATGATTATTTTTAGTAATTCGAGTGATACAAATTACCTAAAACAAAGAGCAGTTCTAGCACCAACTCTTGATATGGTTGAATCAATCAATGACTATATGATTTCACTTAATCAAAATACTAAAAGGACTTATATGAGTTTTGATGCTGTTTGTTTGTCCGATCATTATTTTTCAGTATTGGATAATATACATAAAAATTGTACATTCTTTACATTTTTGTACGTAAGTTACATTTTGTAAAAATATTTTTCTTATAATGTTAAAAGGTAGTATAAAATAAATTGGGTAATTACAAAAACTAATAACTAAGGTTAGTTTGAATAAATATTATATAGATAATAGGTTTATTGTGATTATATCAGGTTTAACCTGACTAATTAAAGGTTCTATTCCAGGGAGATCAATGATTAAAGCCACCATTGCTGAAAAAAATCTAATTATTAGGTAAAGGACCTTTACGCTTAGGCAAGTTCTTATAATTTTGTTGTAATTTGGCCCTACTGAAGTATTTTTTTTTTTGAGAACTCCTTATGATAACATTTAATATGGTAATTCTAAATCTGATAATAAGCTAGATACTAATTCGCACTAATATACAAAAATAAAAACAAAAACAAAAACAATAAAAGGTCTATATAGATACATTTTTAAGATTCCATTACGTCGTTCATGCTAAATTCTTTACAAAAACAAAATTTTAAGATTATATTGCAAAGAGTTATTTCTGGTATAGGCAGATTTATTTTTGTAGATTACAGAGTAAATCTTTTAATGGAAAATTGTATGAAATAACAAACTATTAATTTAAATTAAATGGTATATCCATAGTTTCTTTTATTTGTAATTCGCAGCAAACATTCCATATTTTTTGCCATCCCATTTGTATACCGAAATATATAAATAGACTGAAATACACAAATGCAGGACCCATTTGTATACCAAAATATACAAATGTTGGACCCATTTGTATACCGAAATATACAAATAGACCAAAATATACAAATGCAGGACCCATTTGTATATCGAAATATACAAATAGACAGAAATATACAAAATGCAAGACCCATATGTATACCAAAATATACAAATACAAGATCCATTTATATACCAAAATATACAAATGTAGGACCCATTTGTATACCGAAATATACAAATAGATCCAAATAGATATTTTTTATGTATATGCATACCGAAATATATAGATTAATAGCCATAGCAAATATAAAATTTGCTATGAAGCGCAATTATACAAACTATAGCTATATCATACAAATATAATTTTTATGTCTACTAAACCTAAAATTTACTCATCTTTTAATAACGACCCATCCTGGATAAATTTTTTCGAGGAAGAAACTTTGTAAATATTTCAAGCTAAGACAGTTTTTGATGAAAACCTAGTGTTGTAGGATTTAGAGACCGTCTCTATAGACTATACCGTGGTGTAAAGAGTAATGGTTTTAATTTTTGATTATTTTAGTTGAGGGACCTAGTGAATCATCGAACCTTTCAAAATACAAAACGGTTACGTAGAACTTCAATTATAGTGATTTTTGCAATGGACATATTTGTGTCGTCCTAATGTTCAGTGTGTGTTGTGAAATGGGGGATCTTGAAAACTCTCTCCAAGTTACTGCCTATATTAGCCAAAGCGGGACCCTTGTCGTCATAGAAGTTAGGTGACCTCTAGCGGCCATCTAACAAGCTGAGGGATCGCTATAGCGGCCACTTGGTAGCAACAACGGGTCCACCATATCGATCAAGTGGCCGTCATAGCAGCCATCAACGGTAACTTAAGGTCTTCTTTCGATTATTTACCTTATTTTTTCCTAATATCCAATAGGTTTTTCCTAGACTTGAGAGAGATGATTTTCCACCAACTAGGATTTTTTCCACCATTGAGGTAAGATCATAACTCTCATCAAACATCGATTAACACATTTAATTCATGTGAGCAGTAGAATGAATTTATGATAAAATTCTTGGGTTTGAGTACTAAGTTCATAATTTGATGAAAAATACCTATGGATAGTCCTAAATAGGTGTAAAAATGATTGTATAATTATGGTATACTGAGTTATATGTTTGAGAGGACTAAGGGTAATCATAACCTTCTTGTTGATAAGTGGCTCATGTTCGAGGTGAGCTTCGAGAAGAGTGATTATCTATATTCAGAGGATCGTGTACTATGTCAGTACGTACATTGATGAAGTTTCTCCCCTACTGGTCATGGATAAATAGGCATAAAAAACACCCTTTGCATGTGTGTACACTAATGTTATTGCTTGAGTTTATTATTGAAATTTCTGAGTTTTCGTGATACATTTGGATAATTGATTGTTGTGTGACCTATTATCTAATATGGTCTATCCTGGTTTGGTTATACTTCTTGGTTGGTAGTTGGTTTTCTATGTGTTGAATGTCTGGTCTGCTTGTTGTATGACTTATGTATTGTAAGTTTCTAACTGGAGTTGGCATATGATGTCTGCTAGAACATAGTGGCTTGTAATGATACTATCTTATACATTGTCCACATACCATCGGTGTAACACCCCGTATCCTAAATAGACCAAAATGCGGACTTTGAGAAGGTGCAGGTGCAACCCACGGTTTCCATCCACAGACCGTAGGTCTGACCACGGTCCATGCTGGTAGTTAGTGGTTCACCACTGCATCCCCTCCCAAAATCCAGCTCAGAAAATTAGCTAAGTCTCGACCCACGGACAGACCTATGATCCGTAGGTCAAACCACGGTCCGTGGATCAAGACTCCTTTACCCAGCCTCTGACACAAACTACGGTCGACCAGCACGGACCGTCGTTCGATCCACGGTCCGTAGGTCTGACCGTAGATGAGGGTCAGCAGCCAATTAAATGAAATTTTTTGATGGGGTAAACTTCAAATGGTCATAAATCTTAGCACAAAAAGAATTATGTGTCTCATGACCTATTATATGATAGATAATTGAATCCTCTTTCCAACGCCACCGAGTTTGCAATAATCCGACCTCCGAGTAAAAAGTTATGTTCGTTTCAGTGAAGGCCTGTTGAGCAGGCTCCACTTACGGACCCAATCTACGGACCGTAGATTGACCTACGGCCCGTAGGTCCAATCCGTCGATCACTCCGACATCACTTAAGTCAGGGGTCTTTTGGTCTTTTCCTATTTCGTTTAACCTCTAAGATACGTCATTTAAACCCTAAATCATGAGATTTTAGTCAGTTTAAGCCTAGAAACATAACTAGAACTTACCTAAGTCAAGTCATTAATCAAAACATAGAAAATTAGAAGCAAGAGAGGAGAAAGAAGTCAAGAA
>JAJOOS010033409.1:0-14043 GCA_029582725.1 Solanum chiquidenum | reverse complement strand
GTTCAAGTTCTAATTTCAAGTTCAAGTTCTAATTTCAACATCAAGTTCTAAGTTTAACTTCAAATTCTAAGTTCAAGTTCAAGTTCAAGTTCAAGTTCTAATTTTAAGTTCAAGTTCTAATTTCAACATCAAGTTCTAAGTTTAACTTCAAATTCTAGGTTCAAGTTCTAAGTTCAAGTTCAAATTATAATTTCAAGTTCTAAGTTCAAGTTCTAATTTCAAGTTTTAATTCTAAGTTCAAGTTCAAGTTCAAGTTCTAAGTTCAAGTTCTAATTTCAAGTTCTAGTTCAAGTTCAAGTTCTAATTCTAAGTTCAAGTTCAATTTCTAATTTCAAGTTCAAGTTCTAATTCTAAGTTCAAGTTCTAATTTCAAGTTCTAAGTTCAAGTTCTAATTTCAAGTTCAAGTTCTAAGTTCAAGTTCAAGTTAGGAGGAAGAGAATTTTGAGGAATGAAACACACTTCATAAAAAGTTTAATTAATTTATTTGAATTCGACTCCCCTATGGCAAAAACAAACTTACAAATAATAGTAGCAGAAATAAAAATTTTGTTTACTAAAGAACCAAATGTAATGAATTCAACCATTTCAATAGCATAATGAGTTGTGGAATGAGAGATGCAAGAGTAATAATGTCGCATTACAATCAAAATCCATTTTCTTTGCTTATACAAAGAAACCTGTAGAAAGGGACAAAAGAGAAGATCAATTTTCATTCATCTTTGCTGAAACTTTTAACAGAGTTTAAAAAAAAAGTCACAAAAATAGTAAAAAGAAATTGCCATAATTACATGAATGGCTATGACATAAAGTAAAGAATAAGTTCCATGAAATAGGAGGAAGAAAACTTTGAGGAATGAAGCAGACTTCATAAGAAGCTTAATTAATGTATTTGAATTTGACTACCCTAGAGCGGAAAAACACCTATAAAATAATAGTGGCAGGGAATCCCTCTATTTATAGACAACAAAGGATAGTGTGAACAAATCCTTATTGTGCCTTATTGGAAAGGTCACAACTCTTTGGAAAAGTTACAACCCTTCGAAAAGGTCACAACCTTTCATAAAAATCACAATTTTTCATAAAAATTGTAACTCTTCATAAAAGTCACTACTTTTCATAAAAGTTACAACTTTTTGATGTAAAAGTCGCAACTCTTCATAAAAGTCACAACTTTTCATAAAAGTCACAACTTTTCATAAAAGTTACAACTTTTCATAGAAGTCACAACTTTTCATCAAAAGGGAAGGCTAGTTTTGGAAATAAATAAATTAAAAGGAAATTCAGTTTGTGGTGGCGCCACGTAGGCAGGTCTAGGGTTCTCTTTTATATAAATATATTATTATTATTATACAAAAATAAATGTATCAATTACTACTTCATCCATTCATTTCAATTCTTTATTATAAAAACTTAAATATTTCAAAATTTACCACTCCACTTATTTTTATTCATTACTATACAATGTAAAAGCCTAATTATTTACCACTCCAATCTTTCATTTCCTTCATGAAAAATTAAAAAAATATTAAATTGAAGTAGTCTAATTTCTCTTAGAGAGAGAGATACCTTCAATTAGATTCCAAGAGAACATCCTATTTTTAATTTTTTTTTGAAGAATAAAAAAAATGTTTTGACAGTAAAATTAATTAAAATAACAAACGATGGACATCTCATGTGTGCATTCGTCAAGTGGTGTGGTTTCATAACGTTTAGCTTCTTCTTTTTCATTAACTATTTAAAATATTTTTAGAACTTATTAGCTTTCACTGTTCATAATAATTTCCTACCATTGAGCTCTTCATTTACTTTACTTTGCAGGTTGTGATAGATGAAGAGTAATACAAGTAACTTGCTGAAATTAAACACTTTGGAAAAGCTTGGTAAAAAATTAATTGTTGTTCAAAAGTTTTCTTACTATTTATTGACTAAATACAAACTACTCACGAAAAGTACTTTTTAAATATTATCTCTTCTATCTCAATTAAATATTTTTCTTATAAATTATATGACATTTGACGCTCAAGAACCGCTTTTCTTTTGTCTATTGCAATTTAACAATTTTCTTTTATTAACCCAAATTAAAAGGGATCAAGAGTGGTTATCATAGATGGTTGTGGTAATATATTAAACCTCTTTTATTTGAGCTTTAAATGTGTTGTGGCCTTAATTTTGCTTTATTAATATTCTTGATTATTTAATATATTGAATGAGAGATTCAAAGGTATGTGTATATATATCTTCTTTATTCATTTGTTTACATTATCAAATATTTTATTTAAATACCTAGGAAGCTAGATGCAATTATTAAAGAATAGGTATTAGATGGTCATAATTTAAGATTTTTTATTTTTTATTTTTGGATAAAATCAAATCAAATCAATGAATCATGTTAAAATTATACATCTAAGTGCTAAAATTTATCATCTAATTTATTTGGAATTGAAGATTAAAAAGATACCACGCATAGCGCGACTAAGTTTACTAGTTGGCTTAAAGGCTTACAAGTCATCGTCCGCTAGTTACAATAATGTATCACCTTTTTCCTTAGGTGGAATGAAATATTGATGGATTTTCCCTCATTAACTTAAAGAGTGTGAAAACAATTGTGTACCTAACAAGTTTGACAATAGCAGAAGAGACAACTAATTACTAACTCGGAATATTGACCTTTTATGATTGTATAAATTCCATGGAAAAATTGCATAATAAATTATCGCATTCTTATAATTGGTTTCTCTATCTCGAACGTACCCTAATTGTTCTCATAATTGGTTTAATGATGCGTCTTGACCTTTTATGATTATATAGATTCCGCTGAAAAATTACACTAAAATTTATTGCATTCATACAACTTGGTTTCGCTTGATTGAAGTGTCCCTTCTTGTCATATGGAAGATGAAATGGAGTAACATCATGTCTTTATTGTTCATTTATTATTTTATCCTCAATTGACTTGGTCATATAATAGTTTCACTTTGAAAAGTATTGTGGAAAACAGAGGTTGATGGAAAGTTAGACAAGAATGACTTAAAATAGGAGTTCAAATTTCTACCTAACCATCTATACTATCTTAAAAGAATGTTAAATTGCTATAATATTTTCAACTTAAAACACTTAATTTAGTATATTTTCTAATATATTATATTATCTGATTGGGGAACGCTAGGGGATGGGTTTCATTCACTTGCATTCCTGCTAGCACTACAAAAAGCTCCGGTCTTAACGCCCCTACTACTGCTGTGCAGCCTTAGAAATTTAAATTAGAATGAAATTACCTCCAATCTAGGTAGTGAAATGTGAAATTTCATCACATTGAGGCACCAGCTTGGGACTCGAATTAATCTTCTCTAATTTTCCATCAATTTCTAAAAGTCTCTTCTTCGCCAACAGTGAGTATGGGAGAATGAAAAATACAAAAGTAGAAGATGATGGAAAAGATGAAAAAATGACGTAAGAGTCAAAGAAAAATAATGGAAAAACGGAGAAGGTAGAAGGACATGTGTAGTACACGTGTTTATTTACCAATGATTATGGCACAATAGTGTAGTACAATTTTCAATGCTATTGGTATTGTAGTGTTGTGTGTTCGTACTTCAGCTCTAGGACTCGGATGTATTCCAAGGACTCCTATCACCTTTTGTGTCATCTCGTGAGTATGGTAGCAAAAGTAGTATAGCACTAGCATTTTGTTTTTACTGTAAAATTTTATCTTTGATGATATTTTCCTCTTCTCTAGTGAAGAACATGCACTTAATTGAATCGTTGTGCAGTGAAAGTCTCAACAGGAAAGCTAGTAACCTTTACTCCACCCTGCAGAGTTGACTGAGTTGACTGTTAATTAGGAATCAATTGATTTTTTTGCTATATCTCGATAGAAAATCAAATTTATATTTACAAAATGTATGGATCACATATAGTAACCTTAGGTGACACAAAATGAAATATCTCTTCTCCAAGGAGTTAGAGAGACAATAATCGACGTACCTGTGTCATCTTAGATAGGGACAAAATGAATACATTCTCACTCTATTGTCTTCCAATGTATAGTAGACAAACAATAAGTAAAGGGACATTGTATAAATCCATCAAATATTCATTATTGAAGTGATACAGTGAATATAATGCATCACGTGTTAAAGAAAGTAACTTAAGTTTATTTAAAGTAATATAGTGAATGCATCACCTGTTAAAGAAATTAACTAAAGTTTATTACTTTTATTCATAAACATGTACAACTCTTGATACTTGTTTGTTTTGGTTCTCTCAATTGAATGTTTTAAGAAGCGAAGACGTAGTACAATAAAGGCAGAGCTTTCAGATAAATGAATAAGATACGTTAAAAATGGAGATTGTTAGCTATTTATATACCTAAACTTGCACTCTATGAAAAATAAATAACTTACCTTACAAATAATTCCTTGTATTAAAAGAAAGTCTCCTTGTCAAATAAGCACATTATAGTTTGTGTTAATCCACATATTAACCAACATTAGAATCCAAATGCATATCCAAATGGAAAATTAAATTAACAACTTGATAATGTAAATTTACTTACATGCACGGACACAAGTCCCTACAGATCTAGTAGATATATATATGCTTCCAAAAAATTTCCCCTATACGCAACAATTTTTGGAATCTAATACTTTCGATAAACTAAAAAGAGGGAGAAATACTGGAATTGGAGAGAATAACCTTAAAAGGGGAAGAAAATATACATCCACTTACAATCCAATGACATATTTTTCTTGTCAAATGTCATTAAACCTACAAAAAGCAAATAAAGTCATCGAGTATAAAAAAAGAGACGAATATTCTCAACAATGAAGAGAACACAGCTCGACGACAATTGTAGTTAGCAAATTGTAGAAATGAAGAAGTGGAGATTTCATCATCACTTATTCTTCAAACAAACTATAATCATACAGTAGTCAACAGAGAAAAAGAGGAGAATGAATTTTTCCTCCTAATGTGATCAACTCTTGAAAAAGGACCTATATGTCACGCCCCGATCCTACACCCTGGACGGGACTAACACTCGAGAACTATTACTGGCCCCAAGCGAACCCTTGGCTTGGCTTAACTCTTAGCGGAAGACTTTACTCAACATAAATGTACTTTTAAAAGTAAACTGAAAGCTCAAAAGATAACTTAGAATGTATAAAGAATATTCACTAGCCAAAATGACAACTTAAGTCTCAAACATCAAAACTGAAATGGAAAGACTCAATAACTAACATTAACTGACTGTCTATGAAGCCTCTAATAACTGAGATGGACGTCGGGACAAGTTTTGAAAAAGACCAGAGTTGAGATCCTTTTCTTTAAAATGATATATAGGAACTAAGTATTCCCAAGAGTAAATGTTTTCACATTTAAGATGAAAGGAAACTGAGATTTCCAAGAGAGCCTTTGAGCTAATTTTTGAGTAATTATTACAAACCACAGAAAGAATTATGTTTTTAAACATATTAGCTGAGTATATTTTGGGAGTAGTATTGAGCACCGATATGGGGACGAGTTCATAATAACTCAAGTCTCCATAAACCATGTAGTCAACGTGGATACAAAGGGTTTTACTTTTTAGATGAATCCTCAATGTTTTTTTAGCATAGACTAGTGGATCCACTTAGTTGAGGCGTTCTATATCCCAGCAAGTTATAGGACAGTTCTGACAGCGTGGGCGAGATGTTGTATCATCACATAACTCATAGTGATGGTTGTCGGTTAGAGAAACTCCCACATAATTATATTACTTTATTATATACAAATTGAGTTGTTATTGTATTCTTCAATACATTGAGTTGCTATCAACTGTTTTAAAAGCTTTCCATATATTGCATCTTTTATTGTTGCTTTATTCTTGAAAATCTTGAGTTGAAATGTGCTTCATTGAGTCGAGTACCTTACTGTTGAGTTGATCCCCCTTTTAGTGAATTGAGAACCTTATTACTGAGTTGAGTATCCTATCCTTGAGTACTTCTGAGTTGAGTAAGTTTGAGTAGTTTTGAGTGTCCTTGAGTATTCCTTGAGTTGAGTAAGTTTGAGAAGAGGTAATTATGTTTCTTTTCTACTAGTTCAAGCTTATGTTTATGTTTTAGATTTCCCCTTATATGCTCGTACATTCCATGTACTGAGCCATTTGGCCTGCATCATTTCATGATGCATATACAGGTATCCAGGTTCATCAACAGGAGCTTAGTTGATACCACATGGAGTTCCAGTTAGCTATGGTGAGCCTCTTTACTTTCGGACTTTTCAATTTTGATAGATGTCGTGGGTGTCTGTCCTGACTTCTATCTCTGCCATTTAGAGGCTTCATAGATAGACAGTAGAGTTTCAGAAGTTTGTTCATTTATTTTGTTAAATGCTTTAAAGACTTGAGTTGCCTATTGTTGGCTAGTTGAATATTCTATTTATGTTTAGAGTAAATCATTTGAGTTAAAGCTTGTATTTGAGTTTCAAAAATTGTATTCAATTTTTAAGATTTTTTATGCTTGAGTTAGTCTTCCGCTTGTAGTCAACCAAGATGAGGGCGCTTGGGAACCATCAATGGTTCTCGAGTGCCGGCCACGTCCAAGGTGTAGGCTCGGGTCGTGACAAAAGTATGACCCTTTCTACCCACGTTGGCTTCATGGTTTATGGGGGTTGTGAGTTGTCTGAACTCTCCCCCATATCGGTGCTCAATACTACTCCCAAAAATGTAATTAGCTCATATGTTTAAAAACACAACTCTTTTTGTGATTTGAGATAATTGCTCAAAAACTAGCCCAAAGGCTCTCTCGAAAATCAGTGTTTCCTCTCTTGCTTAAATGTGAAAACATTTACTCTTTACTGAAAACTAGCTCAAAAGCTCTTTTGGAAATCGGTGTTTCCTTTCTTGTTTAAATGTGAAAACATTTAATCTTTACTAAAAACTAGCTGAAAGGCTCTTTTGGAAATCGGTGTTTCCTTTCTTGTTTAAATGTGAAAACATTTACTCTTTGGGAATACATAGTCCCCATATACTCTTTTGAAGAAAGTGAACTCCACTCTTTACTCTTTACTCAACTCAAAACTCAAGTCTTAAAACAAGTCTAAAGAATTTGCAAAAGATTTTTGAAAAGACTCTAAGAACTCTCTAGGCTTGGCTCTTAACTTTCCTTGAATTTAAATTTATGGATTCAAGGTTATGATTCATGTTTTTAGATGATATCATGATGTTTGGACGTACCTTAGAGTCTAGAAACCAACTAGAAAACATAGGTACATTTCAAGGAAACTCAAACGGAAAGAAGTGGGAAAAGGTAGAGGCCTGGCGACCCTGGAGTACTGAACTACAGAAGCTGGGTTGGGGCGCTCTGAGTGGCGCAGCGCCCCAGAGCCCATACTGCAGAACCCGATGTGGGGCGCTTTGAGTGGCGCAGCGCCCCACCCATTTTCCCTTCATTTTTGACAAATTTTCTTGTTCGTTTTTCGACCCTAATTCATCTAGATTCGATTGGTTCCTTCCCCAAACACTTAGATAGGAATACCCAACAAAAGTATACAAGAATCTACTAAAAAACAACCTCAAATCTCATGAAACTAACTCAAGAACTCCTCAACAAGTTAACAATCAAGAACCCAATAGAAACTTCAACAAAATCCATCAAGAACTCAATTACTCTATTTTCAAAAACGTAAACACACTGAAATAAATCATGATTGGCGCGTGGGTGAATGAACCCAACGGTATGTGATCTCACATACCTCGTAGGGATTAACCCTTGGCAAAATCCGCAAGCGAAACCTCAAGAACGATGATGAACTTTGGCTTTTCTCCCTTTTTTCCCTTTTCTCAAAGCCCTAGCGTAAATTTGTAAAGCGTAAACTGAACCAAATCAGTTTAAACCCTAATTAATTCACTAAAAACGAATTAAACCAATTGAGTAGGGAAAAGACCAAAATACCCCTTTAAAATCCAGTTAACTTTCCTTATCTAGACAACCAACTTCGAACGGGCATATCTCCCTCATACGAGCTAAAAAATTAGCAAACTCGGTGGCGTTGGAAAGATAATTCAAAGACCTTTCATTTGATATCTTATATCACTCATAACTCATCTTGTACTAAGAGTTAATGTCGTTTGAAGTTAACCCAAAACTCATACTTAGTTAAACTTGCCAAACTTTCCAAATTTGGTCTTTCCAAAAAATGGTTTTCTTTCTAATTCTAGTTTTTTTTCAAATAGCGGGGTGCTACATATAATGATAGGTATTTCATATGCCTTTTCTTGGGTTCGTAGAGTCGGGTTTCTCGTTTACCCTCTCGAACACAACCCATATTCATGCAAGGATTGATGATTGAGGATCCATACAAAGTTTTATGAAATATCTTAGAGATTAAGAAATATATGGTGAAAATCACACCTTAAGTAGTCAGTATGTCAATCATCAACAGTTCAGTTGTCCCAAATATAGACAAAAATAGCCTACTTAAGAGTCCATATGTTACCCACGTATGTCAAAGGTAGAGCAAGTGTTTTCCAAGGTAAATGAGAAATGATTATTCTTCCGTGGGCCAAACAGTATTGTCTCATTCTACACACATCAACCATATATATGCTCAAAATTAGTGAAATAAGTTCAGAATATGTAAAAGCCAAAAATAATGAATTATAGAAGAGGAAAAAAGGACTATCGGCTGTCATATAGTACTAACCTTTGGGTCAGTTCTCTCTCTTCCTGTTAACTTTTCCCAATTCTGAAACGAAAAACACATAAGTTTATTTACTTGAGTAGGAATGATCTAATAAATTGCCAGATGCCTGAAAACACAACCATCATTTCATCTTAGAAAGAAGAGGGGGTTGTTTTTACTAAGTATCAACATAGAATATGCAAAGCTATTATATAAACTTGAAGGCAAAAGCTTATATTACCATAGAGCATGAACAAAATGGAAATGCAGTTTTTATTGCATGACATATACAATTTTATAGTTGAGTTGATGTAAGCTTTACTAACCTTATTGTACATGTAATGTAGACTCTTGCTATAACTTTTATGGGTGAAATTTAGTGGCCTTTTAGGCTTAGTAGGTCTGGCTTATGAAGGATAGAGAATATAGGATTTTAGGTGAATACTTTTTGAATGATTTCTTCGTACACTATATTATACGTACAATGATCATTTGTATCTTCAATTGTAGGCGGACGTATTAGTATTTTGACATTTTTGGAAGTTTTTGTTCTAGATAAAGCGACATAAAGTTGGTCGTGTGAGAAAATTGGTTCGCGTAAATAGATTCCTACAAAATCTAATGTTTGACCTTGAGATTTGTTTATTGTCGTTGTAAAACATAGTTTAATTAGAAATTGTGTTCTTTTAAAAGAAATAGGTAATTTTTCATCTGTTGATGCTATTAATGGGATTCTCAGAATAAATACATGTGTGTTTTTATAGTCACCACTGGCAATTGTAGCACTTATAACATGCTTATTAAAATTATGACATATTAATCGTGCTCCATTGCATAATCCCTCAGAAGATTTAAGTTTTGCAATAATATAACTGGACAAACTTTTTTCAAAGTCAATTTGTATGGGGTAAATTAGTAGGATTTAAGGTGTGTAAGAAATTCTCAAATTGACATTGATCACCTGGTCCTAGAGTTTCATCAATTGCCGTATAAATTTTAGCATCATTAGGAAGTTGATGTATAAGCATATCATTAATTTCGTTAACGTCAATTTTTGTAGTTAAAATAACTCGGGAAGCTATAGAAGATAGGTCTGAATAGATTGTCCTTACATCAGGATAAATTTCTCTAAATAATTGATTTAGGGATTCTATTTCATTTGTATAAGGAATGATAAAATTATTATTTCTTGTCCATTTCCAATTCGCATTATATATTCACAAAAAGTAGGATCTTCTTTTGCTCGTATATTTTCAAATAAGCATAATTTTTCAAGTTAATTCCATATATCATAATATAATAAGTTCTAATATACAAAGTCTTCTCTTTTTCCATTGCAAACAACAGACAATTTTTTTTGAAAGTCTCCTCCAAAGACTACAACTTTTCCACCAAATAAATTTGGTTTACTTGTTCGATCCTTCAAAAGAATATCTAAAGCTTGTATCATTTTATGTTTGACCATTGAGACTTCATCCCAAACTATTAATTTTGAATCTCGAATTAGAGATTCTAATGAACTTTGTTTACTAATATTGCAAATAAAGTTATTTTCAATATCAATTTGAATTTTGCAACGTGAATGTGCACTTCGGCCTACGGAGAATTGAAGCTGCAATACCAGAACTTGCAGTTGCTAAAGCTATAAATCTTTTTGATCTTACATTTGCTGATACAAATGTTTTCCCAGTTCCTACTGGACCTTCAATAAAAAAAACACTTGATTTATCTGAATATACCCTATCAAGTATTGTATTAAATGCCCTTTTTGATGAGGATTTAACTTTGTTTGTAATAGAAGATCTTCTTCATTTACTATTATATTTCTTTCGAAGTGAACATCTTTTGCTTCTTTAGTTATTCTAGAAGGTTTAATATTTTCATAAACAATTATATTCCTTTATATTGTGTCCCATTAAATGTAAAAATTTGTTGATGTGATTTATAACTAAATGTTGAATAGATTTTGTTCCTAAATTAGGATTTTTTTTGAAATCTTCAGACATTGAATATTCAAATATTTTCCATAGTTCTTTTGGATTAACAAGATTAAAGTATACTAATATTGTGGCGAATAGACGTCTTAAACTGTAAGGCATTTGATAGGTCACAGATTCATGCATACACTCTAGTAAACTTTTATCAGAATGTAATAAGCATCTTTTTTCTGCGGCTTCTCTAAATGTGTCACAACATATTCCGTTAATTGTGTAGAGATATTCATACGATTTAGGTCCTCTTACATTTGTTATAATCTAAGATAATATATTTCCTCTTCATTTGGATGACGTGTGACAATTTGGTACTATGTCGTCATCAACGTGACCACATTTTGTCTATTGTTGACAAAACAAAATACTTTGGGAAGTCTTTATCTAATAAATTGAGTTCTATAGAATTTTTATTGATTCTATTCATTTCAAAAAATTCAATTAACATTCTTCTTCTTATCATTGGATTATTTAGAGTTTGATCCACAATTCTATTGCTTTTAAAGGATACATATTGGTGTCCGTTTATATGTAGTTGAAGTTGGTATACAGTTGGAGTCATTTCACCGATAGGAAAAGTAAATAGACGCCATGCAACTTTTGGAGGAGAGACCCATCTAGCAGCTTGATATTCTTTTATTTTATCTATTTCAACATTTGAGTCATTACGATGTATAGAAAATGTAATTTTGTCATGCCCTTTACAAATATATTTATATATGTATTTGACTACCTTAATGTATGAACACACTTCAACGTTAATATGACAATTGAATTTACGAAGTAAATAGGGATTGTATGAGACTACCCAAGTATTATCAATATTGTATCCTTTAAATTGTACATGTGTTTGCAGTTTTCGTCTTCTGTAAATAGGATAATAATTTTTTCCCTTTATTGTTTGTTCTGAGAGTTCTTTATGATATTTGAATTTTCAATGATTTGTTTTCATGCAAGGACATGTTGAATTTAGATAGTCACAATGTCAATGAATCATGTGTTTAGTCACAAAAGCGTATAAAGCGTGATCTGTACAATCAGGTAATTCTGCGCAAATAATTTTACTATAAGCCTCTGGTGTTAATAATTTTTATTTTTCTATATGTATAATAAGAAAATGTGCATGGGGGAGTCCCCGATTTTGAAATTCTATTGTATACATTAAAGCTGCAACATTTCCAAATATATTCTTTTGTAGTACATCTTTTTAAAGCTCATCTACTATTGCTCTAAATACCCGACTTACTAAATCAGGTTTGTTTCATCAGTTGGCAATAAATGTTCTTGTATTTCTGGCCATGAAGGATTGCAAGTCATTGTCAAAAATATGTATGTTGTACTAATGCAATAGCATCCATATATCGACGACGCATGTCTCTTGGACCTCCTATAAAAGTTTCAAGTAGTATTCATCCTTTTCCAATATTTGAAGCATCTCTTTCACCATATCTTAATATATCGATAATCCCTTGCAACACCTCAATTCTAATTAAATTTTGATTAAATGAAAAGAAATTTAATCGTTGCGTCTCAAGTTTTATGTATTGGTCAACTATATATTGTTGGAACAATCTTTTCGAATGTAACGTTTTATTTGGTTCTTTTTGTCTTATTAGAATTTTATAACAATACTATTCACAACAGGAAACAGTTTGTCTTTTCTTCTTTCCCTTTGATAAAACTTTAGATTCCATGTCGAGTAGGCCCTCAATTGAAGCCATGTTCATTACACTTGGTAGTTGCTCACTTTCACGGTAAAATTGATATTTAGAAATGTTATATGTTTGTTTGAATTTCGTAATACCACAATGCTATCCATTTTGACTGTGAGGAAATAACAAATGGATCATAACATCTGTAGTAGTAATTTACCAATTGTGATTTTTTACTGTGGGTGTATATTCGAGTATGAGGTGTAGAAATTTTTTCATTTGGCTGTTGTTCTATCAAAATTTCTCCTACTTCAGAGGCGGTTGGAAAATTATATGTTCGTTGGTCTAAACCAGAATATGATTTAAGTGCAATGTAGAATTCAAATAGTTTTGGAACATCAATTAACGATTATAGAAAGATAATATATGGGTAAGCATTTAGTATATTCATCAACTTCATCACAATGGATTCACTAAGATTAGCTGGTAAAGTCATTCGATTTGTTATCTCAACTTCATTATCATAGAAATACAGTTGTAAATTTTTGGGTCTTTCATTTGCAGCAACTAAATCATCAATAAAGTGACACATTTGTCACTGAACTCCAAATGTATAAATGCCACGATTTCTCTGTGCTAAATTTTTGTCATAATTTACCCCAAGAGAGGTGAAAGAAAACATATTATTGTATGTTAAACTGTACGTACGAAAATGTTTACATTCTTCAGTGTTGCCTAGAAAGAGATTGCTTAACTGATGAGAAATTAGTTTAATTGATCCATTATCACAACTAAAACCGGGTGAAAATATATTCAAATCTTTTTGCCCCTCAAAATTTATAATCAAGAACCTTTTTTAGCTACACATAATTTTTTGACAACAAATTACAGTTCTGTAAATTGATTCCCAATCTCTTCTTATGTGTACATGATAAATTATAATACTATTATGAGTAAATCTTAAATGCTGTATTAGCTTAGCAAAAAGAGACGTACCATTTTTTGGGGGTGCGGAATTCATCGGTGTGGCATTTTTCGGGGGTGCGACATTCATCGGTGTGGAATTGCTTTATTTAATTTTATTTGAAACTTTTGATAGTGTAGTAGGTGAGAAATTATTTTTGGTAGTGTGGTAGGTGGGGAATTCATGACTTTTTTGGTAGGTATACCATTTTTGGTAGGTGAGGAATTCATCTTATGTTTGGCTAAAGATTTTATTGTAATGTTCTTTTGCTAAGTGTCTCAATCTTGATATCTCTTTAATATTATTTATGATATATTCTATATATAACATATCTTGGGTTCTTAGGTACATATATAAATTATTCTCTATTAATTGTTCTAATAGTTTTATATTTTCCATAGCTTCTGTCCAATGTTGTAAATATTCGTAGTTCATTTTAATCTGAATTTATTTCTAAATCATACCATTCTATTCTTTCGAGGTATACATCATGTAGGTCTATTTCATACCATTGTTGGTTTAATATATCTTCTAATTCGTCATCATTAAATATTTTTTCCCATATTGTTCGTCTTAATTCAATTATTTCTATACATCTAAGTATATATAAGATTAAAATTTCATAGTTTTTTATCATTTCATCATGCATATATGTAGTCATGTTCTTTGTTATGCAGGTTTTTTATTTTCAATTATTCCTTCCTATCATATTCATAATTGATTAAATTCATATTAGATCATTATGAACTAGATTTATTTGTTTATCATGTTCTC
>JAJOOS010033408.1:0-13847 GCA_029582725.1 Solanum chiquidenum | reverse complement strand
AGGGGTGTTAAAATATACTAGACCAACATTCGCATGTCGATACACCATTGCTTAATTACTAGAATATGTTTTATTCTCATTTTGGGAACTTGAAATTTTGTGATATTTGCAACCTTGCTTAACATAATTGTGATCATAATTTAAGGTATTGTATGGGGGTATTAATGTAATTTTCTAATTAGAATTACATATACATTGAAAGTGTTGGTATTAGCTATATACATATATGTATATAGGTATGTTTTTTGGGCAACCTACTTTTATTTGGACAGCCCTTTTATTGACAGTTGTACATGTGACTAGCCTCACTTTGGAGAGTATATTTTGACAGCCTTAAGAAAAATCGCATTTGCATATAGGCATCTATATTTTGTATAAACCTTGGGACTTGTACATGATCTATGTGTTGTATATTTACATGAAATTTTGAGGACTAATTTGATCATGTCACCATGGGTTGTAATATAAGTATGTCTATATGTTTTGTTCTTTTGGGGTGTGTAAACCCAAGTCTTGTAATATACGAGTTTTACTATTAGTTTTGAATATTTGTGTGAAGCATGAACCGGCTGATTTCGATACTCGGAAGTTGGTAATATTCTTGTTATCCCATCCTTGAGTGTGAGGATAATATATGCATGAAAAGCTCGCCAGTTATTTGCTTAAATTATTCTGGGAGGGTTTTTCCGTTATAAGTTAAATTCTGCGCCATGTCAATTTTAACATCAAATAAATGTTTAAATGGGCAAGATGTATATTCTGAACTAAATTATTCGTTATGAACCTAATACCTCTACTAGATTAAAATCAATATGCCCTTCGTTAATCACTTTTAAATGTCGCAAGTATTAAATTATGTTTCTTGTTAAGTGGTAGTATCCCTCCAAAAGGGTCTCTACAATGCTCACTCTAACAGAAACGGCCAAGTACTAACAGCTCCCGAGACATCAGGTAATTCACAAATTCCTATTTCTTCTGCTACTCACCTTTCTGCCCCTTCTCTTCTGCCTAACCCTGCTTCATATAAGTCTTTGCTCACATACCAAAGACGAAAAATAACATCCAACAACCTGCGATCCCAGCTCCCAAACACAACCACTAGAAAATCCCCTCCTCCACCCCGCCGCCCCAACAAGGTTCACATCCCACACAACCAGCAATAGATATGTCTTCATAACAACCTGCTTCCCCGATTCCACCATCATCTTTGAATAGAATTATAACTCTGTAACACGCCGGAAACTAGTAGACTAAACTAGGGCTAAGTGTGAGGGTTAGATCCAAGAAAGAGGACAACAACCAAAGAAGAGGACTATGGCAGTCCACTCTTACATGGACACTGCCTCACCTTCCACGACCACCACCACGGCTCGTTGTGAGGACCACAGCTTGTGGTGTGGGTCGTGCTAGGCTAGGCAGTGGCTAAATAAAGGCTGCCCAAAACAACCCCCTTTACACGAGCCACTTCACGACTTATGGTGATGACCATGGCTCGTGGGAAGGCTCGTGGTGGTGCCTTAGATTTTAGGGGTTAATGGGAAGGTTGCCTAGGTACTGTATCATGACCACGAGAGGCACCACGGCTCGTGGAGCCTCACGTGAAGGGCTTTTCATTAGACTTAGAGTGTAGGGTCAACTTCAAATGATCATATCTCTTAGATAAAATGAATTAGGTGTACCATGACCTATATATTAAAGGTCTCTGAGTCCTCTTTCCAACGCCAATGAGTTTGCCCAATTTTGATCTCGGAGTAAAAATTTATGGCCGAAATAGTGAAGCACAGTGAGGCTGATAATTCTTCACGTTCCGTTTGACGGGCCGTGGTGATGATAATGGTCCATGAAGGCGTCCATCATGCCATTTCGACAGTTTCCAGCAGGGGAACTTATTGGGTCTTTTCCCAATCATTTTAACTCAAAGATATGTCGTTTTGCCAATCCTAGGACCCCTATTTAAGTCATTTTAACCCCAAAACTCACTCAATTAAGTCATTTATTCCAAACCCCAAATCAAGACCATAAAGTTCATCTTCTCCAAAATATTTCTCTCTCTAGAAGTTCCCAAAGAAGAAGAAGAAGAAGAAGTGGAGGCTAGGGCTTGAAGAACCAAGGTCTTTCTTCTCAAATTTAGGGGAAAACTCCATTAAGGTATGATTTCTTTTCATCTATGGGTAGTCTTTACCCATAGAGCCCTTACAAGATTAGATTTCAAATCTCTCAAATTCCCAAAAGTGGGTTTTCATTCTAAGCCATGGATTCCCTTCCAAAAATGATTTCAATGACATAATTGATTTATATTACGATTATATTGATGAATTACTACTATTTTAATGATGAATTACCCAAGAATCCATGGATTCCCCTTTTTCCCCAAATTGGACCCCAAGTATGGGTATTGGTTGATACTAGTAGAATGTGATAGAATTATGAATGTTGTAATTGGTCCAATTGAGTGGATGTGGGTTGATTATGACGTAATTGTATGATTTTAGTATGAATATACATGTATTCTTGATTAACCTAAGATTCTAGGGTAAAATTGATATAGCCTAATTTTGTGCCATGAATGAGGTAAATTGAGGGGCTAGATGTGATCTTCTAAGATTGATGAATTTGATGACCTAGACATGGATTGCTTAAGGGTAAAGCTTCAAGACATGAATTGATTTGATTAGGGCTTTATGAGGGATCAAGGTTGTGTAGTATTGAGATTGAGTTTATATGTCTCCTATATGACTATAATTGATCAATAACGAGGCATGTGGTTTGGTTACCTTGAGAACTAGGTATACATGATGAACATGTGAGGCATTGCCTGAGAGTAAGGCTTGTAACATGAATATGACTCCTTGGGCTTTAAGGGTAAAGGCTAAAATGAATAAACTAAGGATGTTAAGGCTTTAAGAAAGAAGCTATCATGTATGTTGAGTAATATATGTCATTATTGTGAGAAGACTTCACCCTCATGACCTATAATAGGATCACATGAGTTTATGCATGAAATGAATGTTTTACATGAGTCATGATTCTATCCATGTCTAATATAGTAAATGCTAGATGTGTTGACTTAACATGATCTATGATCCTTGAATGCAGTATATGAGGGGTATGTATGATTATGGTATTATATGCATGTTTTATGAACACTTTGAAAGTGAAGTGTCTATGATGATAATGTTGTTGTTGTGTCATTGAAAGGACAATCACACACATACACCCCATGCATGAATATGACTATGATGTTACTATGGTGTTGCTTGTGGTTCATGGACCTTGAAGGGTTAAATTATGAGGGTTTGTACATCTTTATGAGAATTGTGTATAAGTTTATGATTCACTTAGAAAGTGAAGATCTTATGATTATTGTGTAATTGTGGTATTGGTGAAAGGTAATTCTCCCCATACCCTTACACTTTATTAAGCATGAACTATTATGACTATGATTATCTTGTTGTGTTGAATGAAAGAATATTCTCATGAACACACTATGAATATGATGTGAAAGGTTTACTCACATATTCATTATTCTAAGGTTGAAAGGCCATTCTCACCTAATGAGTCTATGAGCCATGTCTTTATGTTGTATTGGATTGGGTGTGTTAAGCCACCCTTCCATAAACACGAACTTAAGTAATGACGTAATATGACTTTTAAAGGGAATTATGCTTAGCACCGAGTGGATATGAAAATGATATGGAAACTTTTACGCTAGATAGTCCGGCTTCCCAATGTAAGTTATCTCATGAGATGGAAACCTTTTACGCTAGAAATCCGAATTTCTAGTAGCAATCTCCTTATCCCATAACTATGTGCCCACATAGGTCTTTAGCTAGTGGATCCACCAAAAAGCTAAAATGAACGTTCTACCTTAGGCAAGTAGGACACCTCTTTTCGGTGTGGGGGTAAAACATCGGATTTCGTGTAGCTCAACATGGTCTATGTCGATTAAGGCTATTTCCCTATATGATAAGAATATGAATTATCATAAGAACATGAGTTATGTAGTATGGTTCCTCAAGAGGTTCTACTTAGTATGATTGGGGGTATGAGACTTCATTCATGCATTGCACAAGTATACTTTGAGAGTGGGCATGGTATGTCTCTTTTATGATATGATGATTATGATTTAAAGGTATGCTTTATATGAATTATGAACATGGACTATACTTATGACTTCTTAATGAGCTTTACTTAGTGTGAGTGGGGGTATGGGACTTTACTTATACATTGCACAAGTAGACTTATAAAGGGGTTATAGAGTGGGTTCCTTATGCTATGAAGATATATTAACTTAGGTTATGCATGATCATGGTGGCCCAGAAGTGATACTTAGTGTAGATAGGATTATGGGATCCTATCTATGCATTGTACAAGTATGACTTAGGGTTGCTTATGTGATAATTCTATTATGATGATATGATCTCTGTATGTAATTATGCATGTGAACTATGTCTTGTGAAGATTGGAGTATGCATTATGTTGTGTTGGAGATTATGCTAGTGATTATGATGATATCCTTTATGTTATGATGAATTGGGCTTGGTTTGTCTTATGAGCTACATTCTCCAACTATTTCAAAGATGATGTTCAAAAGTGGCATATAGCATGCTTTCAAACAAAATGTCCATTTTATGCATGTTTTAAGGATTTTTATGCATGGCTTCCATACTTGGTACATTTTGTGCTAACCCATATTTCTACATTTTCTGTTAGTGTAGGGTTTGTTGATATCGGATTCTACCCTCGTGGCTAGGACTATAGTAGATCAAGAAGAAGAAGATTGGTGATTCCTCATAGTATTCGAGGGCTTGACCATATGTCCTTTGTGTCTTTCTTTTATGTTTTAGACTTATGTAATGGAAATGTCCCTAAGATTTTATTCAATATTTTTAATCCAAGTATTATAAATGGTTTGAGAAATGGTGTTATAGACTCTCTCATTTTATAAAAGACTTCGATTGTAAAAAAAGTTTTAAATTTTCCATATTTTTCCCTATGTTCTTATGTCATGAAATGTTAAGGGCTTGTGTGAGACCCCTTCGGGGTCAAGTACGTCGTGTTACGTCTAGGGGGTACCCCTGTGTCGTGACAAACTCGATCACAAAAAAGTATCTTCAAGTCTAAGAGAAAGCTTTCATTTTTGACCCATTTGACTTCTACGCTGGTAACTTTCAAAGAGGCTCATAAACATGAAGAGTGAAGAGAAGCAATGAAATTCAAATATGATGCTTTAATAAGATATCGAACTTGGATACTCATGCCGCGAGACACGTCAAAAAATGGTGTGGACTGCATGTGGTTGTACAGGATCAAGAAAAGAGCAAATGGTTCTATAGACCGTTTCAAAGCTCGTCTAGTTGCCAAGGGGTTCACCCAGCGCCCTGGCTTTGATCTAGAGTTTCATGTGACGTTTAGTACTATTGTCAAACTGACAACCGTAAGATTGGTGCTATCTATAACTGTGTAACATAATTGGTCAATCCATCAACTTGATGTCAATAATGCTTTCCTACATGGGGAATTGGATGATGAAATTTTTATATCTCAACCACGAGGCTTTATTAATCCCCAATTTCCAACCCATGTCTCCATAGTGAAGAAAGCTATATATGGCCTCAAACTAGCCCCCCGGGTTTGGTATAATGCTCTGTGTGCACATTTACTGAAAATGCATTTTGTTAGAACAGAATCTGGCAACTCTTTATTTGTCTGAAAGCAGTTGGATGTAGTCATTAATGTGTTTGTCTATGTTGATGACATCATAATCACTGGCAACCAGCCACATGTGATTAAATTTGTTATCAATTCCTTGGCGGACAAATTTTCATTGAAGGATCTTGTCTCTCTCAACTACTTCTTAGGTGTTGATGTTAAGCGAGTACCAAATGGCCTCATTTTTTCTCAGTCCAAATACATTCTAGAAATTCTTTCCGAACTAGACATGGACAAATGTAAAGGTGTTTCCATTCCCATGTGTTCTAGTGTACTACTTTGAGTAGTTGATGGATCGCCAACTACTGATGCCACGTGCTACCGGCGCACCCTTGGAAAATTGCAGTATTTTTCCCTCACTTAGTCTGACATATCTTATGTATTCAATAAATTGTCACAATTTATACACACTCCAACTGATAAGCATTGGAAAGCAGTTAAAAGAGTACTACAGTATCTCAAAGAAACTACAGGTTCGAGCCTTCACCTCATTCGTAGCTCTGACTCAAATTTGTCTATGTATGCTTATGCTGACTGGGCAGGTGATCCGAATGAAAAAATTTCTACATCAGGTTACATACTTTTGTTTGGACTAAATCCAGTCAATTAGTCCAGTCAGTTAGTCATCGAAGAAGCAGCGTGCAGTGGCTCACTCGTCTACTGAGGCAGATTACAAATCAGTCGCCAATGTATATGATGAGATCATGTGGATGCGAAGCTTACTTCTTGAGTTACATGTCATCATCTCGAAGATGCCAACAATCTACTGTGACAATGTTGGAGTTACTTACTTATCTCACAATCTTGTGTTCCATACCTGTATGAAACATGTTGTTATAGATTTTGCATATGTGTATGACCAGGTTCAAGCTCATCAAGTTTATGTTACTCTTTCTCATTCTTGTGATCAACTTGTCGATACCTTCACTAAGCCACTGTCTAAGAGAGCCTTTATTAGGTGTCTTTCCAAGTTAGGCATTGTTACACCTTGCCTTACTTGAGGGGGTGTATTAACCATCCTTATTTATCTCTTCTTACTAAATTTTATATGTTGAATAAGTCTCCTGATGGTTGGCATATATTTAAGATAGTTAGTTGGTGGTAGATAATGTGCAAATAGTGGCATGTACTTTAGGTTCAGTTAGTTGTTTAGTTTGTATGTAAAAGCTTGCTTCCATATCTAATAGAATCACCCTTTTGCATTCTAAATCTTTATGCACCTAACTTATCAGATTTTCTCCATCTTGACAATGTTCTTTACACTCTTAAAATGGCAAGAAACAATCTTTCTTTCAATGCACCATAAATTTCCACACACGAAACCTGTTAAATTTTGTTTATGAGCATAAAATCATTTTTGAAACCTATGTAATATGTGATGTTGTGATGAAAGAAAAATCCTAAGAAAAATATTTTGCAAATCCTACAAAAGTTCTTATTAAAGCGTATTCAAAAGATCTTTTAGACATGACAATGTTATTAAAGGCGTTTTTAAGCATAAAACCAAAAGAAGAAAGATAAAAAAGAAGAAATTTGTAAATTTCAAAAACAATGAATAGAATTAAGCATCAACTATCAAAGCAGAATTTGAGGAGGAGCATTTTTTCAATTGCAGTAACTAAAGCAAAGGAGGAGTGTTGAATTTTACTTTAGTTACTTTAGTAATTTTTAATATAATAAACTTCCTAGGTTTAGGATATATTTGAAATTTAATTTTTCACTAGGTTGTTTTAGTCGTTGACAAATTCTAGGTTTTTTGAATTTTGAATTACAGATTTCTAATTATTATGTGGTCAAATTTGCATTTCCAATAGTTCCTGATTGTCATAATGGTTTTCAGGGGTGGGAGTGGGGGGCTAAAAATTGTAGTGGAACTTCTGGGATGAAAAACAATGACATTAGCTGAAGTATTGGTAAACAACACCTGCTGCAACTCATCTCTCATAAAATTCATGATACCAAAAATGCTATCAAGTGCAACTGATATTCCAAAGTGGAGGTGATGGTTTGATATTGACGCAAATGCTTCTAATGATTAAGAGTAAGTTTTTTAAAATTATATATGTCATTCTGTCAAAAGATGAGACCCTATACAAATTGTTGCTCTTTTCTTTTTTTCGTCATCATGAGTTTTGAATAATATATGTCGTATTTTTAGTGGCAATGGTTGGTAGTATGATATGAATGTATCATATTATTTCGTGATTATCTAAAAATATTTATTTTTGATAGTTTAATACCCGTTTGATTTTGTTATGCATGACTAATCTTGATCACCAACCAACTTGATAGTAGAATGAGACGTATATATCTAAATCTTATATTTGGTGATAAATTCTACTTTTTGAAACAATTAGGGTGCAGGCTCGATCGGATATTTAAACAAAAAACTATTTTGTTATTTTTACTTATTTTTGTTATAGGCTTTGTTTATTTGAAGCTTTTATTTTAGTTTTTTAAAGGATTGTGAATTTATTCCAGCCTCGAAGTTTGTTGTTCTTTTCTTTTCTAAAAAAAATTATTTTACAAGCAGATGTTCAATGGGAACTCAAATCCACTGATTGATAGAATGGGGAATCCAATGAAAAGATGTATATCACGAGTTGGTATGCAATATAGTTGATTAACTTTCATTAGATAGTTATTGTTTGTAAATTTGAGTAAGTTTTATCGAAAATATGACCAAGCCAATTAAGTCAGATTTTCAAATAGAAGAATCATGTTAAACCAATTAAGTATGTTTTTTGTTGATTTCAATTTGCTCAATTTTATCGTGTTTTTATTTTAAATAAGGTTGATTGATTTGTTAAAAAATTGATGTGATTTCTTGCAAGATATTCGATATCGGGGTGATCTAATTTTGATAAATCGGAGAATAACAAAAGGAGTCGACAACAAAAAAACTCAACGCTCAGAAGTGAAGAATCTAAGCAAATCAAAGAAACTTTATTTATTTTATTTCATCGCTTAATATAATAACAAAATAGAGCCATTAAAATTTTGTAGTGAATCCACCTCAAATCTCTTGTAATAAATGATTTACCCCTTTGTTTGTCATGATAATAGAAACAAACAAATATACACCCCTACTTGTGTCACTTGAACATTTGTTCTTTACCTATTTTCTTTACATTGACCCAAAATAATAAAATATAATATGTGTTATAAAATTTGATAATATGTGTAAAATTATAAATATTAAATAGTAGTTGAATAGTTGGTTTGATTTGATTTTTCAATTATCTCTCTTACTTAAAATAAGAATCAATCAAAATTTTATTGGTCTTTAATATTAAAAAAAACAAACCTAAAAATTATCGAGTTTTTACGTTATGATTTGATTTTTCGCTTGGTTTGATTTATCTGTTTATGTGAACACCACTACCTAGGATTACCTAGATGATTCAATTGTACCCCTCATTCTTGAGAAATTTAGGATTGTCCAATGTGGACAAACATTCTTATGTGATAGTGATATGTTGATTATATGCACACCATATAGCATGACACCTCAGTGCTCCAACCCATTATATCCCTTCCCTTTCTTTCTTCTTCCACCAGAAGTATTTACTATCCCTCCCTCACCATTGATAGTACCATTAACATTACTAAAATTACATTTAGGTATTCTTTATGAAATTTTAGCCGATTACCTCTTTTTGGAACACTTTTTTAGTACTCCTACTATTAACATTGATAACGTCTCTCTATTGTTGTTATATGTCTCTCTCTCCTACTTCTAATACCAAAAACACAATCCTTCAATGACCTAGATCCTTCAATGATAGGAAAGTAGCCTATTATGGCTACCCCAACCCATGATAACGTTAAGCGAACAACGATGTAGTTCCATGAACTCCGTTAAAGACCTTCATCAATGACTGACATTAGGCTTCTTATTTCTTTTTTCTTTAAGATTTACAGCGACAACCAAGTTCTGTCTTGGTTCTATATCATAGTTACTTCATTTCAAAATCGATTGTGATTTACTACATAGCTCATTATGTTATAGTAGGAGATTAATGTATCGTTTATTGAGACACTATGAAATAATGTCTTGATAAGACGAAGAATGTGTGCTAACGAAACATGGTAAAATTGTGTGGCACCACAAATAGATGGCTTAGTCGAACGGGATGGGATTGCCTGTCATATTAATCATATTTTGACTTAAATAAAGAATAAGGTTAGAGTCAAATGATATTTTTCAAGTAGAAATTTCTTTTTTCAAGCTCATGTTAAGATTTTGTCAAGAATATATTTAACAATATTAAAGTTCAGATATTTCAAATGCTCTTACATTTTCTTATGAATTTAAGAATTTCTACATAATGTGTTCATGCTTTGCTAAGTCTCGTTCTATCTTTACTAAGGGGATTATTGAGATTCATTGAGTATATCTATGGATGTACTGACTTTTGATTTACTTGGGACCTACATTGGGTTATGTCAATGTTGATACATGTTTTTCAAATTACCATGTTACAAGCTAAGGCATTTTCTTTCTCCAATAGCTATTGGTCAGGTCTGATATGTTTCATGGAATATTTTCTTTTCTTCATATAAAATTATTTATTTATTTGTTTCTTGTTTTGAGGATTAGCTAGGAAGTCCTTGTCATGTTGAATTTGTGAGCATTTTGTTAGAGACTCCATAGATAGTGTCATTTGGGTCACAATTTTCATGTTTGTGTTGAATTTCATATAAAATAATAGTCACTTTATTTTGACATAAAATGAAACAATTTGTTTTTTAAAAAAAGAATGATCAGTTTTAGAATTATTAAATACCTTTATCAGATCATATTTTAAGTAGATTTTTTTTTGAAAAAATATGCATTGTGCTGCATAGTATTTTATATTTATGTATGGAGATAAAAGTCAAGATGGTCCACATTAATGAAATCGAAATTTCACCAAGACCATTCATGCGAAGTCAAGCTCGAGACGTTCACTATATGCAAGGTTTATTCATGAACTTGAAGGTCCTTGAGCTCGTGTTGAAGGCAAACAAAGGGTTCTATGCCTTGAGGATTGCATGGGGAGATACTTCTACTTTTGGTGAGCAGGAGCCAGTTGGCACGTCGCCCAATGGCATAGGTAATGACCCCAGCTTGCCTAAAGTTCCAGAACATGGCCAAAGTTGGAGCCCAAGCGGGAACCACCGCCGACCAGTCGGTGCACCGCCTAGTCCATTAGGCGAGCCCGACTTGGCTCGCCCTTTGGCATTTTCTGGTCATTTTTGGGCCTTTTCACCTAAACCTATAAAGATCTAGTTAAGGTTCATTTTAGAGGTAGATTATTTTGAATGTTGAAAACTGAAAACTCATGTTTGAGTTTTGAGAGCTTGGTAAAGCTTTTGTTGATTATTGATTAGAAAGGCCGGTTGCTTGGGAGTTCAATGCACTTGAGGTCGTCGTAAGATTTAGGTGTTTATTGTAGGATTAATAAATTTAGGTCTTAGGGTTTAATATACCCTTTAGTTGCTCTTTGTTTCCTCTTTTTGTGTCTATCTATTTATCCGTTACTTCTTGCTTTCGATTTCTGCATTTTATTGTGATTCCCTTTTGAGAATTATATCATTTGGTATCAGAGCAAGGCTTGGTTTCGTTCTTACGATTCTAGTCTTGGTTGTTACAAAAAAAGTGTTCAAAACGTATTTGAAGAATTTCCAAAATGGGTTTTGATGATTTGTGTCTTGTTTGAAGTTTCCAAGGATGGAATAGTGTTACCCAGCCTTATTTGAGTCTAGGCCTGAGATTTGAAAGGTTTTAGTTCACTATTGAAGAAACCACCATTGGAGGTTGAAGGATCTTGAAGAAGTGGGTTTTAAAGTCTGAAGGTTTTGGTTGGGAATTGGGAGATGAA
Organism: Solanum chiquidenum; assembly: GCA_029582725.1. Lineage (NCBI taxonomy): Eukaryota > Viridiplantae > Streptophyta > Magnoliopsida > Solanales > Solanaceae > Solanum > Solanum chiquidenum. Next base: position 2,268 of record JAJOOS010033408.1, on the reverse strand, counting down.
AAGTATTGGGTGTTGTTCCCCATATCAAAGAGAGCTTGTATCTTAATTTTCGTGAAATTCTGAGCCAAAAATTTAGTTAGTTTATTTTTCGATCTTCATCTTGTTCTTGTGTTCTTGAAGAACATTCAAACCTTCAAAGGGCAGAATATTCAAAAAGAAGGGGTTTGATTCCAAAAGAGAAGAAAGAGAAAGTGTAAAAGTGTTTGTACAAAAGGAACTTTATCAAAAAAGGGTAATGACTAAAGGACAAAGTGCGGGGGGATGGGGGGGACCACAACAGTTCAAATTCTGAGGCCTTCAGGTGCAGCTGTTGGAGCATTAGGTGAGCCCCGAATTAGCTAATCTAGTCCATTCGGCGCCTCACCCTTTGGCTTGGTTGGTCGCCGAATTGCCTTGCAAATTGTGGGAGCTACTGTAAATTTCGGTGAGCTCGATCTTCCTCACTAAGTACACTCGGCGTACCACCGAACTTTCACCCAGATTACCGAGTTGCCTTGGCAGATTGTCAAGTTTGGCAATCCCATCTTCAAGTTGGCGAGCTGAAATTCACTTTTTGTGAAGAAAACAGGTTAGTTGGCGATCGGAAACTCAATTTACACTCCTAATCTCAGGTTCTAATTCTTAGTCTCTTTTCTTTTGATTCTCAATTGTTCTCAAGATTCCCAAACTGATTTTCAACTTGTAGTTGCTCCACTTGTTTATCATTGGTTCTTGAATTCACTTATTTGTTAGTGCCTTTTCTTTTCGTGCTTTTATTCGTTCTACTTCATAGTTAACTTCTTGATTCAAGTCCACTTTGCTTTAATCGAGTCGTCCATATTTTCTTTGAAACAAGAATCCATTCTGGCCAAGAGTAGGATTGACACTTTGTGATCTACCGAGTATAAGCAATCTTCAACATTAGCCGCGCCAATTTGAGAGGCGATCAAAGGTGTGTAAACAAGAGTGATTGTGAGTTCATTTTACTAATGCTAACATTGCTTGTTGTTTTATGAGTTGTCTTTGTCACGACCCAAGGGTACCCCCTAGACGTAACAAGGCACGTAGAACCCTGAAAGGCCCCATGTAAGCCACTTAGCATATCATAATTAAGCATAGAACAATAAAAAGTAAAAACGCATTTCAAGTCCAAAATTTTCATAAAGGAAAGTGGAAGTCTAGACTTGTCTCAATTCGCCATCTATTACAATAGTCGAATCAAATAGGGTCACAACCAATACAACATAATTCGAAAGTCAAATACAAGAATGAAACTACTAAATAAAGATATTCGTCCGCGAACCATGATGACTCACCAACAAGCAAGGAGAAATGAGTAAATCCAAGATCTAGCAACAATGGGGACCACCTTGACAACCAGACCCTACACTTGGGGAAAATGTAGGAAAATAAGGGTTAGTACAAAACTGCACCAAGTATGATAGCCATGCATAAAATTATGAAAACATGCTAAAAGGGACATTTTTGGTTAAATGCATGCAATTTACTAAGTTAAAGCATCATTTTGAAGATAATGAAAAATCATAAGTCATAAGCATAATCAACTCATATATCATCATATCATAAGAGGAACATATCATACTTACACTTAAAGCATACTTGTGCAAAGCATGGATAAGATCCCATAATCCCACCAATACTAAGTATAGCTTCTTGAGTAATTATAGTTCATAATTCATCTTCTTGTTCATACTATCGTATGGGGAAATAAGTCTTAACCGACATAGACCATGTGATATTACCATGGAATCTGGTGTCTACCCCACACCAAAAAGGAGTTGTCCTACTTGCCTAAGGTAGAACCATACTCTTATCTTAGGTGGATCCACTAGCTAACTACCTATGTGGGCACATAGTTTATGGGATAAGGATATTGCTTCTAGAAACCCGGACTCAACTAAAGTAGAAGGAACCCATTTGGAAAGCCGGACTCAACTAAGGTAAAAACTTTCATTGGGAAGCCGGACTCAACTATCGTAGAAACTTCCATCTCATATTCATATCCACTCGGTGCTAAGCATTAATTCCCATAGATTACATATTAAGTCTTGACTTCAGTTCATATTCATGGAAGAATGTCTTGACACTCAATCCAACATCATTCATACTATAGCTCATCGATTCAATAACGTTCAAATATACTTCTTGAAAAGAAATATAAACGATCATATGCAATATATTTACCCAACTATGAGTCGGGGTCGATCCCACAGAGAATATGGAAGAATATTATCAATAGCAAATATTTAACTCGATAGTCGTTATATA
>JAJOOS010033407.1:0-12407 GCA_029582725.1 Solanum chiquidenum | reverse complement strand
AACTAAGATAAGAATATGAACTCTAGTCATGATTTCTTGAAGAGTTACTTAGTGTAGGTAGGACTATGGACCCTACTTATGCATTGCACAAGTGGACTATAAGGGAGGTTATGATTAGGCTCTTTATGTAATGAAGACTATATGTCAAGACATGAAGTATGATTATGCATGTGAATTACACTTATGACTTCTTAATGGATTTGCTTAGTATATGTGGGGGTATGGGACTCCATGTGTACATTGCACAAGTAAGCTTGTGAAGGGGTTGTGAAGGTGGTTTACCTATGGTATGAACTAAATGGGTTATGACTAATGATGTTGTAAATGAATGAGTCCTTATATGATGTCATGAAGTATGTTGGTCTTATGTCTAATGTTAAATGAAGATGTTATGACTTGTTGAATATGATGTGCCTAGTCTATGGTGGCTTCCTAGGAACACTTGGTGTGAGTAGTATTATGGGATGCTATTTGCACATTGTACTAGTGTGACTTGGGGGTTGTCTTAGGTGATGGTTCCTATGTGAAGACTATGTCTTATGGTGTGCTTATGACTCTATGAATATATGTGGTTGGATTGATGAAGGCCATATGTAAGTTCACCTTTGGTAACCTTAAGCTGATACATTTCACCAAGTATTCCCTAAGGGTTGCTTGAGGAAAGGAGTTAAGATAAAGAGGAAGGTAATGTATTGTATGCATTGAATGTGCCTAAAATGTTATAAGTGGCTTTATGTCCTATTATGAATGGTTTCCATGTGTATGATGATATATGTGGTTTATATTGTTCCTATTGAACTAAATGTTCTTGAAGTTTCTCTAAAAAGGCATGATGCATGGTTACCAACTAAATGTCCCTTTTAAAAGCATGTTTTTGCATGGTTATCAGACTTACTGCATTTTTGTACTAACACTATTCTTCTTCATCTTTTTACACCAAGTGTAGATGGTGGTGGCTAAAGGACCTTTCCTAGAAGTGATGAGCTTGGCTTACTATTCCCAAGTTCGGGTGTGTCCTTAAAGGTTCAAGGACCTTTATGTTAAATAGTTTCCTTAAGTTCAATGTACTAGATAGTAGTTTCTTTTGTATTGTAAGGGATGTGTCCCTCTTGTGTTGTAGTCATGTTTTAAGATGGCTACCTTGAGATGTAGTATTCCGATTTTGTATTAAAGGTTTAAATGAGGTGACTTTTTAAGTCTTGTGTTATACTATGACAAAGTTTTAAATTTTTCGCTACTTTTCTATGATAAATGCTATGACAAATGCTAAGGGATTGTATAAGACCTCTGAGAGGTCGAATACGCCGGTAACGACTAGGGGGTGCTCTCGGGTCGTTACAGATTCTCTCTTGGTGTTAACCAGTTAGAGAGCCCAGACTTTGATACCAATTGTTAGAATGTATGCGTTCACTATACGCCAACGGACCAGGTCCCTTGACTCAACAAGAACAGTAACTGAGATAAATGCATTAAAATAAATGACACAAGCAGTTTACGTGGAAACCCTCTTTCTCAAGGGGGGAGAAAACTCACAGGATTTCAACTCAACTCCATTTCACTCAAATGGAGCAAAGATTTAGATTACAAGCTCTTGCAATCTAGGAATTTAACTCTAAATCCCTTTCCTCTCACTGTAACAGCTTTGTTGCGAACAAGCTTCAAAGCAACAAATTTGTTGCCCACTAAATCAAATAGCACTAATCGATTTAGACTTCACTAACTAACCATAGCTAACTCTAGCTACAACTCAGAATCAATGATGAAGACACAAACTGATCTAATTCCTTTATAACATAGGAATAGATTTACAAGAATAAGCACTGAAATATAAACCTACAACAACTAAGAACAATGACAACTCTATCAGGTCCCTTGTTGTACTTGAGGAGAATATTTCTAGAGAATGGCTTTTGCTCTTTCCAAACTTTCAGAATTGCGAAAACTAGGTTATGTCCATTGATATTAAGCTTATGTATGATGGACACAAAACCCTAGAAGCAATGTTGTTGGCTGACGAACCTGCCACTCTTTACCAGACGTGCACCACCTTCTACAAATGGCAGGGTGTGCAGAGTACTTTTTCCAGCTGCCTTTTTCTCATACAAGAGCACCATTAACACATGGGATCAGGTCCCCTTGTAATCATTTAAAATTTATTAAAAAATAAATTTACAAAATGATTTTAAATTTATGAATATATTAGTTCAAATAAATATTATGGATTAATATAATTGGGTTGATTATTTAAATTCAATAAATATGAATTTAATTAAAGCCCATATGTCACATCACTTAAATCTGATTGTCCGAAGGGAGTCCTCTTCTAAACACAACTCTTCTATTTTAAAACTATAAATAGGGTCCTCATAATTCAGAAAAGGGACCAAGAATTCTAACAAGAAGCTAGAGAAAGTTCGTGGATCAAAAGCCACATATTTCTCTACAAGTTCAAGATTTTGAGAGTTCAAGAACGATCAAGATCAAGACCACCCGATTCAAGATCAAAGCTCGAAGCCCTTGAAATCAACTAGAAGTCAAGGTCAAGATAAATTTCAAGTTCAAGTTCATCGAGGATTCAAAATCAAGCTCGAAGCCCTTGAATTCAACTAGAAGTCAAGATCAAGATAAAGTTCAAGTTCAAGATCAAGATAAAGTTAAAGTTCATGTTCAAGACAAATTCATGATCAAGCTCAAGAGCCCTTGAATTATATTTGAAAAGGCAAATTCAGAGGAATCGTAGAGATTGTAACACTCGTACTTTGAATTAATAAAATGATTGTTGCGATACTTTTTCGTTCTTGATTATTATTTTCTCGACGCTATATTTTATTGTCTACACCCCTATCAGATCCCATGATTTGTCAAATCATCAAAACTACGTATTAACAGGAGCTATTCACTACAAAAAAAAATTAACATTTAGCGACAGACGAAATTCGTCGCTAATCTATGATAATGCATTGCTATATCGTATTAGTGACGGATTAGTGATTGTTACTATTTCGCTCGTTAATAATCTCTTAGTGACGAAAAAAAGAGTTTCGTCGCAAGTTTAGCGACTTCTTAGAGACGAACGATATTTGTCGCCACATTTTAGTGACAAATTAATCAGTAAAAAAAGACATAAAGTGACACCTGAAATTGTCCCAAATTTTCAAAAAGACACCTAAACTATGCAAGCGTCCTATTACCCCCTAAACAATCCCGAACTGATATTATTACATCATTTTTTGTCCACATGGCATGGAGAGTGTATGCACTATCTTTAAGAGCGTGAACAAACTAAAAAAACGAATATAATTTTATTTTTACAAGTATTTTGCTATAAAATATATTTTCTTGTTTTTCTTATTATTTTAACTTTTTCTCCTTATTGATTTTTTTCTTTTTCTTTCTTCCTTCTTCTTCAAAAATTTATTGTCATCTCCATTGAAGCTTCTCACTTTCAATGTCACTTTTTACCACAACTCCACCTCCCTTTTTTACGACTATTAGTTTAACTCTCTTCAATCTTAAAATTATATCTAAATCTTTTATTACATGTCGAACAATTTGATAAACCCATTAAATTTCAAGATGATTACTAGGTTTTATTTAGTTTTTTTTTAATCCCAATTTCAATTAAACTTTTTCAATTTTCGGAGAATTCATTGATTCCTTCAAAATTATCATTTCTAGTTTTGAACTTATATGAAAATGAGAAATTAATTGATGATACCTTCAAAATTTTGACTTTTCTTAGAAAAATAACTAGTTTGTTATCAATAACTCAACAAAGTCTAGAAAATAGTATGACTTTTGAAAGAAAGGAATTTGACCGAAGAAGAAGAAGAAAAAAAATAAAGAAAATGGAGGGGCTCAACTTGACGTGAGGGTGGAGTGAGGTGAGGGTTGGAGGTGAAGAAGAAGAAAGAAAGAAAGAAAATGGAGGGAGGGGTAGCTTAAAAGTAGGGGCGGAAGATGAAGTATAATTTAAAATGAAATTAAAATTAAAGTAATAAAATTAAAATAAGTCAAAAAGTAAGAGAGAGAAATAAAGAAAAACTTAAATGAAAAGAAAAATTATATTTCAAATTATATTAACACGTGTTACATAATGATTGGTGTGTGATTACACTTGCTTTTTAAAATCTGGAATTGATCGAAAAATGATGTAATAATATATGTTCGGAATTGTTTAGGGGGGTAATAGAACGCCCGTATAGTTAAAGTGTCCTTTTGAAAATTCGGGACAACTTCAGGTGTCACATTATGTCTTTTCGTTATACTTATATAGTTCGTTGCAAATTTCGTAATTTATTTCGTCATTTTGGTTAACTTCGTGACGGAGTTTCGGTCACTAATATGTCGCAAAATATTCTGTCATTTGAGTTTCATTGCTAATCCGTCACCAATATTTTTTAATAGAAACAACCAAATCGTCGTTAAATTTGTTGCTAAAAAAAATTCTTTTAAAATCATTTGATTTATTTATTTTAAACTAGTTTTTCAACACGCGTGTTGCACGTGATTACCAATTCAGAAAATACATGTTATAGTAAATAGTTTTGCTTATTTAATTGAAGATTTGAATAATAAGTTTTGCACAAAATATTATCACAGATTCTTTTGTGAATGTTCATTGTGGATCGTCATATATATCTCTTATTCACGCGAACCTATGAAGATGGTCAATGAAAATTTTTATTAGTTAAATGCAATACTGTATATAGTTATTTCAATTTCATGAGGGTCAATCATGTAATTAGTCGTATCTCACTAATATTACCTTATAGACGATATTTGTGTGTATTTTTCTTGTCATCTGACCACATGTGATTTGCAGGTGTATTCCATGTGAAACTGTTTAGATGTCATATAAACATGGGAAGAGAACAACCTCAATTTATCTTTTAGAAGTATTTTTTGTATATTAATTTATATTTTACAAGTTACAACATAATAAATGATGTTCTTGTTGTTGGCTCTCATATTTGGCTTCTCGATTGACTGTGTACATAAATCAAAGATAGTTATTTGACTACCCATAGTTAAATAAGAAAGGTTTCCTCTTTTTGTTTACCGGAAAAACTAAAAATTAAAATTAAAGAACATATTCTGTCGGTGAAATCATATATATAATCAATTGTTTATCTTATGCTCAACAAAGTTATAGTTCCTATACTTGTAAACGATTTTCAATTTATTCAACCAAACATGATTCGTCCAAGAAAAATGACAACACCGTGTTATCACATATATAGGGGCAGTATAATAATATGAAAAATTATTGGTCAAAAGTTAATATAAGAAAAGATGAAAAATAGAAATAATTAATGTAATAACTATGGGAATTCATAATACTATAACTAAATAATGTAAAAAAGTCTCAATAACGTTTGCAATAATTTGTAATAACTAAGGGAATTTCTAATGTTATAACTAAAGAATTAATATGCAATGGTTGGATTTCTAATAAATTTTATACTTACATAAATAAATAAGACTTTTAATTAATGTTACTTTTTTATAGTTATTAGATTTTAATTAAGTGTAGGGACAAAATGAAAACTTTTATTCCATATTACTGAAAATAAAATTTATTTTGTAATTGACAATTTTAAATGATTCATATATATTTGCATATAAGAAGATCTTGTTAACTTGATAATACATTTGTGACATATATAATACTTTAATTTAAATATATATATATATATATATATATAGAGAGAGAGAGAGAGAGAGAGAGAGATTTGTATTAATATCTCATAAAATTAGCTATTAAATAATTAATAAAATTAAACTAATACAAACTTCAATTGGCGTTATTATAAGTCATAACTTTTCTTCGTCTAAAATACTGAAATATTAAAAAATAGCAAATAAGTAAAACAAAAGGAAAATGTTTATATAGTAATAACTATGTTGAAGCAAATTTCCTTACAATCTAAATCACATAAGTAGCGTTGATATATAAAGTCATTCTTTTGAATTGAGCATCAAAAAAATAGATCGTGACAATTCTCTAACTCTTGAGAAGTTTAATAATGTTGGAAAAAGATATTCAGAAGCATATATCTACATCACAAGAGAAATTATTAACAAAAAGATATTGGAACATTACATACTATTATATATATTAAGCAAAAAATTAATTATTATATCATCAAAAATATTTTCCTCAAGTACTCCAGGTTATGGAATATACACTCTTACGATAGAACAATTTACTTCATCAGAATAGGTGTACCTCATATTCCGCTATACTTTGAACTCAGTCAATGACAATAAATCACACGATATTTTTTAAAATGCAAGAAAAAGAAGAAGGGTAGAAGATTAAAAAAAATTGTGGTTGAAAATTGAGAGAAAGCTCCTCTATTTATAGACAACAAAGGGTAGTATGAACACGTGTTTTTTGTGTCTTATCTTTAAAGTCATGACCTCTCCGGGAAGTCACAACCCTTTGGAAAAGACACAACTTATTGAAAAAGTCACAACTCATCGAAAAATCACAACCCTTTGAAAAAAAGTCACAACTTATCACAAAAGTCGAAAAATTCACAACCTAAGTTAGGGAGGAATATTATAGTAATTTAACATTCAAGTTAGGAGTTCATGCTTTTAAGGTAACTAGTTTTCAACACGTGCGTTGCACGTGATTACCATTTCAGAAAATATATGGCATAGTAAATAATATTGCTTATTTAAGCGGAGATTTGAATAATAAGTTTTGCACAAAATAATATTACAGATTCTTTTGTGAATGTTCTTTTGTCTTGAACATCAAAAAAATAAATCATGACAATTATCTAACTCTTAAGAAGTCTAAATTTTTTGGAAATAGTTATTCAGAAACATATATCTACATCACAAGAGAAATTGTTAACAAAAATAAATGTATTTAGACTACATCATGTTACCTTCATTTATTGGAACATTACATATTAATGTATACATTCAGTAAAAAAATAATTATTATATCATCAAAATTATGTTCCTCAAGTACTTGTGGTTATGAAATATACCTTCTTAGGATAGAACGATTTACTTCATCAGAATAGTGGTACCTCATGTTTCGCTAAACTTCGAACTCACTCAACGACAATAAATCACACGAAATTTTTTAAAATGCAAGAAAAAGAAGAGTAGAAGATTAAAAAAAATTGTGGTTGAAAAATGAGAGGAAGCCCCTCTATTTATAGTCAACAAAGGGTAGTATGAAAAAATGTTTTTTGTGTCTTATCTGAAAAGTCATGACCTTTCCGAGAAGCCACAACCCTTTGGATAAATCACAACTTATTGAAAAAGTCACAACTCTTTGGAAAAGTCACAACTCATCGAAAAATCACAACCCTTTAAAAAAAGTCACAACTATTCGGAAAAGTCACAACTCATCGAAAAAGTCACAACTCTTTGGAAAAGTCACAACTTATTGAAAAATCACAATCCTTTGAAAAAAGTCACAACTCATCGAAAAATCACAACCCTTTGAAAAAAGTCACAACTTATCGGAAAAGTCACAACTCATCGAAAAAGTCACAACTCTTTGGAAAAGTCACAACTCATTGAAAAATCACAACCCTTTGAAAAGAGTCACAACTCATTGAAAAAGTGATCACAACCTAAGTTAAGGATATTTTAGTAATTTAACATTCAAGTTAGGAGTTTATGATTTTAAGGTAATATAGATATAGATATAGATCTACACTGTTGGAATAAATTAATTGACAATTATTAAATACCCCTAAAATAACAAACATTCACATGAAATAATACTTAGACTATTCAAAATATGTAGATAGCAAAATTCAAATCACATATTTTTTGTGCAAAACATTAAAAGCAATGTATCAATAATTCTTAAAAGCAGCTACATTCATCAACTATTGTTAGTGCGCCACAATCTGTAATTTCCAAAAAGACAGACAATATAAAAAAATCAAAGCTGCAGGGGACTATGGGATAGCATCATTGTCTCTTGAAACTAAGGGGATCAGCCTAGTCCTCGTTAATAGTAGTAGGAGGAGGTTTGTCAACGGGAGTAATCACTTCTTGTACCCGCTCCATAATAATAGGAAGAAAATGATTAGAAAGTGTAGGAATCATTTGCTTCACAAATTCATCCATATTTGTTGTTGTTGTTGATTGAGAAATTGAAGATCGTACAGATGATGAGGCACAAAGCTTATGCCCGTAGTAATTTTTCGTTTCACATCCAAAATCGTATATCCTTCTCTTCTATTCTTCCCCGCAGCTTGGTAATATTCTTCAGGTTAATCAATATCAGATTGAGATACCGTTTTTTCTCGTAAGATTTCTTCACATGTTCCCTGTAATAAATAGAGGTAAAGAGAAAGCATTAAAGATGAGGAAAGAAATTATATTTGAATGAAATCACAGAAAATACATAACATTTTAAGCTTAATTAAACGTAGTATACCTTTTTAACCAGCTTGCAGTACATTTAAGCTATTGCAAATATGTAGTGAATCTGTGTTTGGTTTCAAAATTGAGGTTGGGCTGCTCACTTTGCTATCCCCTACTATAGCTAAAGTCTGTTGATAAATTTGAGATTTAGAAATTTACTTGGAAAGAATCAACTACCCAAATAAACAATGACATTATTATGTATTTTCTAGACAAATAACAACCTTGAAGAATCTGTATAATTTGATCAGATCAGCTAATAAGCCTCAAATAGAAAATTACTTTAAAAAAAGAAGAAGATGAATAGATGCTGAATAAGCACATGAAGTGCACAACACATCACATCACAGTTACAGATTAAACTTCCCACGATTCTAATGATAACATAAAAGTCTCAGTTAGCAATTGAAGTACCTTTCCGCTATCCCCCACTATAGCTATCTAGGGCCTGAACTAAATCTTTTTAACGAAAATAACTAGTATTATTAATAAACAGCTCTAAAAAAAGTTGGAATACAGTCTACACTAAAAGCTTATGGTGATAAACAAATGCGAATTAAACTTTCTGTTTTTGTACTTCATGTTTTTGTTCTTTTAAAAAAAAATAGGGAAAATTATAAAGTTTAACATAAATTGTCATGTTAATTTAATCTAAACTCTAATCACAAAATATCAAATTTATTATATATTTCCCATCAGCAAACCTCCGTGGGTTATTCACTACATATCTGCAATTCAGAGGCTTTCAGAGTTACTGATCAAAATCAATCAGTTGATTACTTACAGTTGTGATTTGTTTCATTACCAAATAGATTCTTAGTCAATCACTTACTACTTAACCTGCCAGTACACATATAACATGTTAAATGAACCTCACTCTTTTAGGCCAAGAAAATCATTTTCCCAGGACAAAATCAGTAACCTAATCCAAGTTGTTATTTGATTTGTATATTTGATGGGGGTGGGGGTGGGGGTGGGGGTGGGGGTATACCAACGTAACAAATCCTCCAGGCCGCCACTACTTTACTGCAAGAACACAACCTACTTACCTTTTACATGTTACCATTGATTTGGGAGGAGAACTATTAATACCAAAATAAATTACAAATATTTACATAGTGCAAGATCATAAAACTGTACAGATGCACGACATGCTATAACTATACACTGGTCTCCAACAAACACATGAGGAGACTAGTAAGTAGATATGAACAAGGAATTTCCTACGATACCAACTAGTAGCTTCAAGGGATCAGTTTGAATAGCACACAACAAAGACAATGCTAACTAAAAAAAACTGTGCAACACCCCTTTTATTTTTAGATCTTCAAAAATGACCCTTTTATATTCCTTTGTTAATTCTCTGTGCTGCTGCTAACGTTATAACTTCTTTATGTTCAACTCCTTCGAAAATGATGCAGTAAGATTCCTATACGGCAATATGGCATACCATATAAATATTCACTTTCTTCCGTTGGAGTTTCCTATGATGTGTGAAAGAAATGAGAAAGCAGTAAGTCACTTACTTCTCACTGTGAGATGCCTAATTGATATAATACATGATGCTACATCATTTACCTTTATTATGGCTAATCATATATCTTACTTGTTTCTTGCTTTGTGCTATAGTTAAAATAGAAAATTTTCTAACTTATCTCATGGGAGTTGCATATTAAGCTTGATAGTTCTACAGTTCGGTCAGAACAGAGAACTTTACTCTGTCCAGATAGTTCAGAATACATGCTACAACTATACATTGGTCTCCAATAGTGCCGGCAAAATGAGCCCATATTTTGGTAAGCCGCCCAATCTGCCCATATTTTAATGGGTTGGGTGAGTGACTTTTTACATGGCTAAAATATAGGTTGATACCCATATTCAACCCATAAAAATATGGGTAAAATATGGATTAGCCAAATGGATTAAACTTCTAACTTTTATTCACTCAAAATTCATGATATCACTAAAACAATTGTAACTTCTCTTCCTTTTTATGTTCTTATATAGAACTAATTATTTTTCTCTATAATTGAAAAGGTGAAGTCTTTGGCCATTCAAAAATATATATTTTAAATGTACATTTCTTTTGTTAATTATAGTTATATTTTTTTATTTGTTCAACTTTATATTGGATAATAAATAATAATGTAAAATAAGTAAATCATGCATTAGTATTGATATTGCTTAAAGTGCATTAAGCATGTTTTAGTCCTACAATGCAACTATTCATTTACTTTTAAATTAAAAATATTTTTCCCTTGTTATTACATAAATTTATTTTATATTGAAAAGTTGTGAGTTTTTTTTACTTTTATGATACAATAAAACTAAATGAAACATTTTCAACATTTTTCATCTTAAAAAGATTAAAATATTTTCTCCATGTTGAATTCTTAAGTAGAGTACTATTTACTCATGAAAATATGGGTTAATATGGGTAAACTAGTATTTTATCCAACTCATTTATTACCCAATCCATTTTTACTCATATCAAATATGGACGGGTTGAATTATTACTTATTTTATGTTGACCATTTTCAACCCGCCCAAATTTGACCCAACTCTCCCATTTGCCACCACTAATCTCTAACAAACACACGAGGAAACAAGTAACAAAGTAGATATAGACACCACCGAAGCCAATGCTCACTAAATTATACACCACCAAAGTTAATGCTCACTAAATTATACACCACCAAAGCCAATGCTCACTAAATTATACACCTCCAGGCTCCAAGGCCACAAGGAAGGGATGACTCACAGCAAGAATGGAAAATTATAGATAAACATAAAGTTAATGTACAATCTACTACTGGTTTACTTAATAAACAGATACAGTAGAAAACTAAAGTGTCAACCATAAACAACTATTCAACATTGCAGATTGGAGAACAAAGCTTTAGTCAGGCCTCACTTTGTGATAAAGGATGATGCAAAAATACCCATATCATATGACTTGACTGGTGTGGAACATAGCGGAACTCATTAAGCAATATAAGTAAAGCCACATCAGAAAATATTTACAAAAAACACGTTATTATGGCTGCTTTCCTAGAAACAAGAGTTAAAGCGAATAAAATGGCAAAGATAGCTGAGACAATAGCTTTGATTCCACTTCTTTGGACATCAAAAAAACAAAAGCAGAGATGCCATATCAAACCTACATATCTTCATATACTAGAAATAAAATGTACCACTATGATAGACCGCAAAAGGATATATACCCATCTCATAAAAAAGTTGTCTAATTAAGGACAAAATAACATCTAATTGTGTTCTTGTATTTTCAGCCAAGTTCCCCTTCTATTGAGAAATGACATGTATATTTTAGATAGGTTTCAAAGTTTTAAACTTACATGGACAGCTCGAGAACGCTCATCAATAAAAGATTTTCCATCATGACCATGCGTATGGAAAAGAAGGTGGTTGGAATTATTGAAGGACTATAATATGAGTGTTCTTTATCACCCCGAAAAGGACAATGTAGTAACAGATGCTCTTAGTAGGTTGTCCATGGGTAGTGTTGCACATGATGATGATGATAGAAAAGAGTTGGCACGAGATGTGCATGGCACTACAACAAATATGATATATAGCTACGAAAGTATTAGCTACGACATGAAATTCGTCACCAATGATTCACCTTTTGTGACGAAAATTATATTTCGTATTTAAATACATGAAGCGCATACTTTTAAGAACGAAACATAAAATTTCGTAGCAAAGTTTTATCCACTAAAATTTCCCACCAAAAAATAGGTTGGCGTCATTTATTGAGTACTATTAGTGACGAATTTAAAGCTCTTAGTGACACATTATTTTGTCACTAACTATGTACCCATTCTGTGACGAATCCTATTTTGTCCTAAAATTAATTAAATTTTGGACACATGAAAATTTTTTGTCACAAAAAGTATGTTGATACAATAGTGACAAATCAGAATTTGTGGTTAATCATTGTGTAATTTAGCAACAAAATTTCAAATTTAATTGTG
>JAJOOS010033406.1:0-14668 GCA_029582725.1 Solanum chiquidenum | reverse complement strand
GTGAAGTAGAAGTGAGATTTGAGAACAAGTAACAAGGTATGTTGTCTAAAAAAAAATAATTTATTTATTAATGTACTTCATTTGTTTTATATGTTTTTCTTGACTAATGAAGTGGTGCCATTAATTGATTGCTTGAATATTTAAATTTATAAGAATTTCTTGATTTCTAAATAGTTATCTAATAATTGTGATTCTTTTATTAGTAAACTTGTTATTTGTGCTAATATTTTTTAAAATTATTTTATTTTGATAAGATTGAATAGAAGTGTGAATATTTAATTTTGTAGGTAAAATAATTCTTACATTCAAATCATCAAATCACAAATGGATAAGTTTCTCATCAAGTTACCAAAGCCAAAAGATGGCCAACCAAGTTCTAGCTCTAATCAACCATTTGTGAGTTCACAAGTTGCTCCGGAAGTTCAAAGACATACAAATTCTTTTCCACTTTCAAATACATATAATATGCTTGATTTTAAATCTCTTGAAGCAGATCCCAAAGATCGAATGCCTAGTTCATGTTATGGTCCTAATATTCGTGATGCGTGAAGGAGGTAATACATTAAAAAAAATCCATGTCAACCTGTTGATCATATCTTCCCTAAAACTAAGTTTGGAGATAAAATGCGTCAATTTCGACCAACTTGGTTTAAGAGAAGATCTCAATGGTTGGAATATAACATTAAAGCTGACGCGACATTTTGTTTGTGTTGTTATTTGTTCAAGAATGAACCTGAAAGCCGTGGAAATGCCGGAGATTCATTTACAAGAGATGGTGTTAAAACGGCCCTTGAATCCCCACACAGACCGTGAAGTCATATGTAAAGGGTTCTTATTTGACTTAGAGCTTATGGTCAACTTCAAATGATCATATCTTTTAGGAAAAAATAATTAGGTGGCCTATGATCTATCCAATTAAAGATTATGAGTCCTCTTTCCAACGCCACCGAGTTTGCCTAATTGCGAGCTCGGAGCAAAAAGTTATGTCCGAAATAGTGAAGCTTTGTCGGGCAGCAATTCTTCATAACTCGTTTGACGGGCTGTAGTGGTGCATGACGGGCCGTTAAGGCCTTCTTGATGCCAATTTGGTAGTTTTAAGTCATGGACCTTTGAGTCTTTTCTTCAATTGTTTTAACTCAATACTAGGTCGTTTTTTCCTTCTAGCCAAAGCCCTATAAACCCCCAAATCACCCAAACTCAATTCATTCTCTTAAATTTCCAAAATTTGATCTAGCTCCTCCTCTCAATATTTCTCTCTCTAAAAGTTGAAGAAGAAGTCAAGTTAGGGTTTCAAAATCAATACTCCAATTCATCAAATTACTTATGGGCTTTGAACTCCAAGGTATGATAGTATTCACCTATTGAGTCCTTTCCTCCATAGGATCCCTAAATTCTCCAATTTTCAAGTTAGCAATCTCCGATTGAAGTTAGGGTTTTCTTCTATATCATGGGTTCCTTTCAATGTTGATTTATTTGATTGATTTATCAACTTTTATGCATTAATTGAAGTAATTGCATGTTCTTATGTTGATTTCTCATAAACCCATGCATAACCCATTTTTTTTAATCATAAACCATGAAAGATGAATTTATGAAGATATGCATGTCCTTTTGATGAGATTGATGTAATGAAGTTGAGGATGCATTGACTTTGAAAACATGATGAAACTTATGAGTTATTGAAAATAATGCATATTCATGAAAGTATGTTTATGACTCAAGAAAACTTAAAGATGACCGCATTTATACGTTCTATGAAGTTTGGCCACGTGACATGAATGACATCTAGATTTCTCTCCATGCTTTTCGGACTATTTTCCTAAATTAGGTCTTGATTAGTATGGTATCTGGATATGTCATCAATGATTATAGGCCACGATTTCAAAATTATTTCCATTAGTATTAGGGAATTTCTAGCATGAAGTGAATGACTATGGGCCTTAAAAGCTATTATGAAAAGATCATGGACGGTGAAAGGTTTTCTAACGCATGGTATAAGGATCTATCTTAATATAACTTTAGCTTTGATTGGTTACTTAATTGTTCCTTTTCATGGATCATGAGACAATTTAAGATTAATAACTACTACGTGGAATTTATGCTTAACACTAAGAGGATATTGAGATAGAAGCTCTCTCGAGGTAAGGTCGGATTTCTAGTAGCAATCTCCTTATCCCTTACCTTTGTTCCCTCATAGATGGACAGAGGGTGTAATAATAATGACTGCCACGTCTCATTTGAAGTGGAAGTTTTATAATTAAACTTCATTAATAAATGTATACATGGCATAAAACTACTTCCTTCGTTTCTAATTGTTTGTTCAATTGTTTTTTATTTGTTCATTTTAAGAAATCAGGAAAGGATAATTTTTTTACCTATTATATTCTCAATTAATTAATTTTAAAAAATGTATACTTCCTTGAAAATCTTAAATTTTTAATTCATCCACTTCATAATTAATAGGGGTAAAATGATAAACTCACTATGTCAATCATTATTTTGGCGAAATGGTCTGATGGACCCTTGCACATGTATGAGTTTGTATTCTAGACCCTTCTACATAATATTTTGTTAATTGAACCCTTAAATTCTATTAAAATGTAATTTTTAGACCCTCTAACCGTTGACCAAGCTTATATGACATTTATTTTACTGACTCAGTTTTAGTGGGTGATATCACACTTAAAAAAAGGCGAGCAAAAGCAATTTATTTTCTTTGAAAATTATAAAATAATAAAAAATAAAAAAGGAAAAATCAAATTAAATTTTCCAACCCCTCCCTTTTCTTTTCCCTTTGCTTCCGGTGTTTTGAGAAAAGATACAGATCTCGGCGTTCCTTGCGACGCCGTTTTCATTTGTATCTTCACCCATTCTGTCTATTGAATTTTCGTTAATGATTAAGTAGTTTTGTGAGTTTTAGCAGTTTCAATGAAAGTTTCATATGTTGAACAAGAAAACTAATAATGCTCTGGTGGCTATGAGTCTTCCATGGTGGTTATGTGATAATTTTGCTTCGGCGGCGATTTTGCTCCAGTGGCTTGCTCCGCCCATTCTGTCCATAGATTTCTTTTTTTTTTTCTGTGTTGAGATCTGGGTTTGATTGTGTATGGTTGTCTTCTTCGAGCTTCAAAAATCTGTTATAAGATCAAACATTAAAAAACGTTGTCCATTTATATTAGTTTTAAGATCTGGGTTTCACTTGTGGCTTTCTAAGCTTCATTTTTCGAAGAAGAAAAGAATTATGTGAAGGGACATAACAACATTTACATAAATTTTAATATTATCCCAAAAATTTTAAAACAATTAACACAGTTATCTGTGTCTTTGTTTTTTTTTTGTAATATACGATTTTGTAATATTTAATTAATTTCTAAAATACTATTTTTTGTTGTGTTGATATGTGACACTTTTTTTCTCTCCTATTATATATAGATTGATGTAGATTGATATTAAGAATTCTAGAATATGTGTATTGTTGATATGTGACACTTTTTACTTCTCTTAATTTATATAGATAGATATAGATATAGATTTAAAATTTGAATAAATAAATAAAATATTAAATTTTATTTGTAAGTTTGTACTTTTTATTTTTTTGTTAAATTTAGATTTATAAATTAAAATATTTGAATTATGGAGTCTTAAAAGGAAGAAGAAAATTGTTAAGCAATTACCTACATTTTAGAAATCTACTAGTGCCCTTTCTGTAACTCAAAATTAAAAAAATAACAACATTTACATAAATTTTAAATTGATTCCACTAATTTAAAAACAATTAACCTCAATTACATGTGACTTTTTTTTTTTAATGTAAAATACAATTTTGTAATATTTAATTAATTTCTAAAAATACTATTTTTTGTGGTTCTGACATGTGACACTTTTTTCCTCTCCTATTATATATATAGATAGATATTATCACATTGTATATATTAAAATTGTATAGGAAATATATCTGTGTTTTGTATGAAGGAAAATATTCTCCTCAAAAAAATATTTTTCAGAGAGAATATTTTGCTAGAAAATATTTTCTTGAAAAATAAATTGGTTTCTTACTTGTTTTTTCATGCTTGGTTGGTAAATGAAAAATATATTCTAGTGTATGATTAATAGATGATTTTTTTTTCTAGTGTATGGTTAATAGAGTAGAAAATACTTTTTAGTAAATTAGTTTTTGTCCTGAAAATTAACCATCATTATTGATTTGAGACCCGACCTCGACACCCAAACAAAAACACGATCTAGACAATCGATTTATGATTCGACCCCGACACTCGACCTAGAACCTGATTCTAACGCCCGACCCTAATCGAAGGACCGACCCCAACCTAAAACTCGACCCCAACAAGGGCTAAGATCCAACTATGATACAAGAATGAATCCGATTAGAGACCTGACCCTGACCCAAGATCCATCCCGAACCCCAGACCTTACACCGACCCAAAATTGGACCCCGACCAGACATCTTACACAAACCCATGATGGATCCAGTTCAAAGACCCTACTCCGACTCTAACCCGAGGCCCAATCTTGACCCGAGATTCGATCTCGATTTGAGATCCTATCCTAACACAAGATCCAATTGCGACCCGAGACTCGACTTGAGACCTGACTATAACCCGGGAACCGACCCCAACCCATGATCCAACCCGACTATGACCCGAGACTCTAGGATAAACCCCGACTCAAGACTAGACTACAACCCAAGACCAAGCACCGACCTGAGACGGACCCTAACCTGAGACCCGACTTAGGTCCTCAACCCTGACTTAAGACCCAAGATCCAACCTAGCACTGATCCTGACCTGAGACTAGACCACGATCTGGGATAAATCCCCTTTCGAGATGTGGTCCTGACCCTGGATCAATCCTAACCTAAGACCTGACCCTAGATCGAACCGGACCCAAGATCTAACCCCAACTTGAGATCCAACCTGACCCTTAATTATGACCGACACTAACTCAAGATCCAACCCTAATTCGGGACCAAACCCTGACCCAGGACCAGACCGAACCCGAGACCTGACTGTGACCTAAAACATGTCCTTGACCGAGATTTGACCCCAACTCCTGACCCATGTCCCAACTTACAAATCAATACCCGACCATGACCTAAGATCCGACCCCGACTTTTGACATAGGTCTCAATTTCAAAATCATGATACAACTTTCAAACTACGATTCTACCTTGACCTGATACCTAACCCCAACCTGAAACCTAACCTAGTACAAAAATTGACCTCGACTCTCAACTTCCAAATCAGGACCCCACTTTCGAACTGGGACCTGACCCTGACACCCAACCAGACAGACGTTTGCCAAATATTGATCCCACGTTGACATCGACACTTGACTTATGGCTTCCAAACTTTGATTCGACACCGCCACTCAAATTGGGAAACAACATCAAAATTGGAACTCAATTTTTAATAAAAAATTTAACTCCAACAAACGAACTTTGAATCAACTTTCAAAATAGGATTCGACACCAACATCTGACTTCAACGGTTATTTTAGGACCCAAACTCGACACCCGACATGAGACTCGACCTCAACTCTCAACCCAAACCCAACTCTGACGACCAACTCAAAACCCCATCCAGACACCTTATTCGGATCCAACCTTGACCTTCAACCTAAAATTTGACCTGTAATCCTAACCTGAGTTAAGATACAAACTCAATTTGAGAGTAGGGAGTTGGATCTCAAATCGAGGTCAAGAATTTGGTCTAGAATCAAGAATCAGGAGTTGAATCTCAAATTAGTGTGGAGAATTGATATCCGAGACTTGAACCAGGATAGAAAGTTGAGGTGTGAGGTTGAAATAGATTTTTGGAAAATGTTTTCTTTACTATTTAAGGTAAGTTAGTTTCCTTAAATTTAAGGAACATAAGTTGACTTGGTAAATATTTTCCAAAATATTTAAGCCAACAAAACCTGAGAAAATTGGAAAACATTTTCTATCTTATTTATTGGGTGTGGGTTTTCCCATTTATTATCTGTAGGCACTCTCCACAATTAGTATGATTTTCCTTTAATTATAATAATGTATTGTGCCTCAAGCATCAACACGTAAATCTTCATTAGATTGAGAAAATTTGTAATAAGTTTTTCCCCTCTATGTATATATCGAGGAACAACACGTTCACATTCTTGCATCTTTGTTCCACACCGTATGGGAATTTAAAAAAATAAAAGATCGGGCTCTCTCATCACCGATTTTTTAGGGTTTCTTCGTTGCGTGCATCTCCGTACTTCTCTAGCAACTTCTCCATCATTTTAATTTCCCCCTTTTTTATCCACATAACATCATCAGCTTGCCATCCAGCAACAAGAAACCAGATTCCGGCGACCAAGAAGCAATGAGATTTGGTCGGAATGATTCTTTCTTCTCCGGCGAAGTACAAACGATCTCCCCTTCAAATTCCAGGTTCTATCTTCCAAATTATTTTCCAGATTTGCTTCCGCTTGCTATATATGTTTCAGATCTAGTTTTTCAGTATATCTTTCATGTCTAATAGTTGATATACTGTGTTGGAATGCTAACACTCTAATTCACACAAGGAACAAGTATATTCTATATGTACTTTAGTAAATTACTAGCAGTGATTTATTAAGGCAAGTAAACTAATTACACAATATTTTATAGTGGTAATTTCCGCCTCATAAAGGGTATAAACCACGATCTACACCTCTCGAGGATTTAACTTAACTTCAATAAACTCTGAACCTCAAACAAGGTTTTAGATTACTACACTTGCTAGTTGCAATCCTAGGAACTAAACTCTAATTCCTATGTATCAACAATCACCCTTAACTATTGAAACCTTCTTCAAGTTACCCCCAACTCGAAGAATAATCTATGGTATGAAAGCAAAAATTACAACTCGATAATCAACAATACAAACAAACTAGACTCAAGAACTACAGAACATAAGACTATGGAACAAGTTCTTTAATCGTGTTTCTCTGTATTAACTGCACTTGAATCTTCAATTAGAACTTTGTCAAATATGAACTTTCTCTTATTTGATTGTGTTCTTCTCGTTGTTCTCCTTATAAGTGCGTAAAGTAAAAAGAAGAACAAAATCAAATAAAACCCAAAACTAAAACCTAACAGCAACATTAATCAAAATATGTACACCACAAATGAAATCAAAATGAAAAGGTAGAAGCAAGAACTTGTGGTTACAAAGGGGAATGCAAAGGCTAAGAGTGATTAGACCGAGGGAGGAAAATAATTGGATGATGATGGTAGATCTTTCTCAAGCATATGGAAGAGACCCTTCAGATTAGCGAAATAGGTCGACCTCTAAGTTTCAAGGAGAGCTTGAGTGTGGGCAAGGTCACCTTCGAGCCTAGCATTTTATCCGCCAATCTAGTATGTTCAAATCTATAGCTGACAAGCAGTTGATCCATGGCTTCCTTTGAGAGGCTCGAAGTGCTGCACTTTCCCATCTTGTCAGCCAGAGTGCCCTCAACTTTTGAAGTGGTGCATTTACCTCCCTCTAAGGAGAAGGTACTACTACATGGTTAACCACCCCTAAAACATCCTTTTTGGTTTTATGCTTCCATGTTTTGAACCCAAAAGTGTTCAGGAATAGACCCTAACTAGAGCCCATAACCAAGAGCATGCTTTCTTTTATCGCGGTTACAGATTTGATGCATGTGACACAAGATGAGCTTGGGAAAATTTATGGGTATTTGAGAAATCAATAACTTCATAAGGGTGACTTCAATATGTTATCCTAAGTATGCTCCTGCTCTCTTGGGAGCATCATTTTGTGCACAATATCAAAGAGTAGATTTGGGAAAGGAAGCATTACACCTTTGTCAACTCTGGTATGAGTCTCCAATATGGGATCATTTGAAAACTTTCGTCAGATATCCAGGGCTTAAGGTAATCCACCCGATGTAGGCCAATCTCACTTCACATATATAAACGAAATGTGTGCCCTCAAAATATAGAATTGACGAGTCTCTTCTCTGCCCATTTTGCATCTCATATCACCTTGAAAGAACAGGAATGACCAACTGTGTGCCCTCAAAAGAAATATTAGTTAACCTATCTCAGCCCCTTCCCCCCTACACACACAAACAAAAAAAGAATCAGTACTCATTCTACCCTTAAGCACAATTCATTACCCAAAATTCATAATCCTAATGTACGAGCATTGAGACTATCCACTAAGTCATCCACCATTTTCTCATCCTTGATGTCACCCTGAAGCCCCTCCTGATCAGTTTCAGTGTATCAAAAAGACTCATAGGAAGGCAAGTCACTTTCACCTTAGTCACTATAAGTGGGATCATCGGCAAATCTATATTTGGCAAAGCCTTAAAAGGAGCACATTGCTTAACCTGCTTTAATGGACAAGCAAACGAAACTAGACCCTTGTCTTTTCTGTTCCATTCAACCTCATCATTATATTCAGTGATCTTAATGGGGTCGTGTGGGGGAACAAACTTACATTTTTCAAATTTTGTTTTTTGACTGAATAGAAAGAAGACCTTCATTAGGAGACCTTTTTATAAACAGCCACATGGATAGGGACATCCACCAAAGGTGGAGTAGGTTAGGGACCTATAGATTCATCATTCGAAACCACTACAAGCTTGCCCAAAATCTTGCATATGTAAGATCTAAGGCATTTAGGGACCAAATTTGCAATGGCAATATTTTCTTCAATAACAATGCTCATCCCCCAACCTATTCCCTCAACTAGGTACTAGCAAATGGAACACTTGCCATGGCGATCTTAGATAGAAATCATATTTCCCCCTCACTAGATCTACCCAAAATGGAATGTTTTGAGTGAAAATCTGATGTTGCGTTGGATTAAACATAGGTGAAAGTAAGGTTTGCCACACAATCTATTCCCAAAACATAAAGTTCTAACCATATTGGTTTTGTAGGTCCAGGGTAGTGGGAACATCGATGATGATGTCACACATCGCATTGGAGTAACACAGATAAAATAGAGGCTACCCTATAGAGTGTTGTATGATTAAAAGGTACCACCTAAATTTAAAGGTTCTACAAAGTGGTAGCTAGACCGTCCTTGTTTATAGGGTGGAGTGCTATCCAGTAAAGCACTCACAAGTTCAAAAGATGCACGTTGAGGAGAAGAGGATGTTGAGATGGATATATGGCATACTAGGAGGGACAAAATTAGAAATGAGGTTAACAGTATTGTCTCAACAAATATCATTAGAGAAATTTTCGAATTTATTATCATCACATGAATTACTAGACAAATAGTTGACTGGTGTATTTGTGAAAGACGGGGAAAGAAATGTTCTTGTAGCCGACTAGTGAAACTTTAAAGGAAAACTAAGAGACATACAACATACTCAATCCTCAACTGGCTCAAGCTCTCCTGGATAGGAGAGAGAGAGAGTCTACTAATAACTATAAGACTCTCAAATGTTATTGGTGTGGAAAAATAGGACACATAAAAATATATTCTCGAGCTAAGGAGAGGAATATGGCTGAAACTAAGAAAACTACTTAAGAAGAAGAAGAATAAGAAGAAGACTGGGGAAGGTACTTAGTAGCTAAGACTCGAGAAATAGATGTCATGACTTCCATCAATATTGAAAGAGATCTGATCCTATATTCCGAATATAATATACGTGATCACGTGAAGAAGGAATACACTAACGCCATTCGCAAGAAGAATGAACATTCTAAAATTGTTCAGACTGATGACATGGTAGCTTCGATCAAGGAAATCAAAGGAAAATAATCTGAAACTGGCAATAAAAGTACATATATAAAGGATGTTGAAGCAGAACCCGAGCTGACAATGTCTGAAACTAAACATTCCATTGATGACCTTTTGGAGAATCATTGAGAGAATGTAGCTTAAGTTCAATCTCTGATCAATCATTTGCCATATTGCGGACAATCACCGACTTAGATAAAAAATAGGAAGCAAATGGAAAAGATAAAGACAAAATTTATGATGAAGTTGAAGTCTTAATTTCAAATAGAGAGACAAACAATATGATTGTTAGAAGCTCTACAACTTCTTTTCCCTGATCCTCTATTTCAACATAAGAAGTTTTAAACGGTTGGGCTGCAGGATCCAACTCCCAGAAACTAGAGGCAGCATTTGGTGCTTCTTAACCAGTGAGCATATATGAAGGGATCTAAAGAGTGAAGCGAAACATCTCTTCCGTCGAATTATGAAAATATTTAGGATCCAAATGGTGACCGAAGACAACTACTATGAATAATGGATGACCTGTGACACCTAATTCCTTCTCAGTGTAGTTGCCAATCACTTGCACCGAATCAAAGTTGTATATCATATTATTCGGGGTAAGCGTATTCTATTTAGGAGACAAGTGCTTGTTTAGAGCCCAAATATCCCCTTTTATGTGGACAATTTGGATACCACCACCAACCCCTTTAACTCACCTGACCTTGTATATGCTTACCCTAGCTTGTATATATATAATTATCATGTTGATACATTTGTATATACTCACCTTAGCTAGTATATCATTATCTATTTGTGAGGATAAATCTACACTTTTAGAAGTCTGAGCGGCACTTGTCTCACTATCTCCAGGGAACCAATACCTCTCCAAAGGAAGGTTTGGGTGCTGAAGTTGCTCAAAATTCTTGTTTAAATTATCATTTTTTTCTATCAAGTATCTCAGCTTTAAGTGCTTCCTTCACCAGTATAGGAGCCTCCAAGAAAGGAGTCACATATCCATGAATACCTCTTTAGTGGCACTTAAGTCGCTAAAACCTAGAAACAACTTTACCACAATACTTGCACTTAGTTCTTGACTTCTTCTGATCAATTGCCACACTATGTTCAAAAGAAGTCAAGAATTAAGTGAAACTATTGTGGTAAAGTAGTTTTTAGTTTTATCGTCTTAAATACCACTTAGGAGGTATTCCTTGCGATGTAACTCCTTAATTGGAGGCTCCTATACTTGTGAAAGAAGCACTTAAGGCTGAGATACTTATAGGAAAAATTAAAATTTAATCAATAATTTTGAGCAACTTCAGCAGCCAAACCTTCCTTTGAAGAGGAACTGGTGCCCTCGAGATGGTGAGACACATGTCGCTCAGACTTCTCAAAGTGTAGATTCATCCTCACCCGAGGTTGTTTCTCTCTTGACTTCAATGGTACTTGTTTCTGCTTTCTCCTTCTTTCTGCAGATGTCATTGTGGGTTGTTTGACAAAGTTGAGTTTGCTTTTAGTTACTGCAGTCATTTTTTAGCATATTAAGTTACCTATCTTTAGGATGCATTTGATTTTTAAATATTTGTTAGGTTGCTTTAATTGGTTAGATTATTTAGCCTTTTTTGAATTTTTGTATGCACATTTTCTTCATTATGTTATCACGTTGGTTATTTAACAGTCCATTATGCTTAATAAAAATATTGAGAGATATTTTCAATCAATTCTTTTTGTTGCTCCATTTTTAAAAAACACCAATAGTGATATCAAGAGCTTCATTGATCTTATGGGATATCTGAAATCTTGCAAAGAACTACCATACCATTTTTAACACGTATGGGCTACCCATTTTCACCCATTAGGGTTACTATTTTCAATTCCTGCTTTTTTCAAAAAATATTTAACCTAAAAATATGGCAAGCAATAGTCTCTCTTTGAATGCCCCAAAAATTTTCACTGTGAAAACTATCCTATTTGGTCCATGAAAATGAAATCATATCTTGAATCCTATGATATGTGGAAAGTTGTAATGTAATATATACCCTTATAACCTCTCCCTGAAAATCCTACCATTGCCCAAATTAAATCTCATTCGGATGAAAAACCAAAATATTTAAAGCCAAATTGGTAATTCAAAAATCAGCCGCGGATTCAATTTTTCTAAAATCATTGCTTGTGAGAAGAAAAAAGAAGCTTGAAACCTTTTTTTAAAAAATAATATCAAGGAAGTGAACGAGTCAGACAAAGGCAAATTTTGAATTTGAAAATGGATTATAAATCTCTTAGGATGCAGGAGTATGAAACTATTGTTTTAGTATTTTGATAAGATATCTTTGATTGTTAATAAAATGAGGTTGCTTGGCGAGGATTTCAAAGATTATAGAATAGTAGAAAAAATTCATGTGACAATTCCAGAAAGATTTGACTCAAGAATTTATTCTCCGAAAGAATTTGAAGATCTCTCTACTATATCTATTTAAGAACTACTTAGTGCTCTTCAAGCATAAGAGATAAGAATATCCTTCAGGCAATAAAATAATACTGGGGGTTCTTTTTATGCACAAAATGAAAAAAAAAAGGTTGTTATCTTCTTTGCAAATACTGCTTTACAAAAACACGCTTGTAAAACTTTTGTTGGTGGAGACCTGATGCAATATGTTGAAATTGCAAGTAAGCCGGTCATGTTATAAAAGTGTGCAAGCTTATAAATAATCCTCAAGCAGAAGTAGTAGAAGCAGAAATCGAGGGGGAGCTACTTTTTAAAATTGCAGTATCTAAAGCAAAGGAGTGTTGAGTTTGCTCTTAGTTAATGTAGTTATATTTTAGCATAGTAAGTTATCTAGGTTTAGGATGATTTTGAATATTAAATATTTGTTAGGTTGTTTTAATGCTTGATATTATTTAGCCTTTTTGAATTTTTTTCTTGCACGGTTTCTACATTATGTTATCAAGTTGGCTACTTAAAGCCCTATGATAATTAATAACGATATTGAGAGATATTTCAATCAATTCTTTTTGCAGCCCCATTTCTAACAAACACCAACGGACAATAATCATGGAATCTCTAGGAGTCTTAATTTATGGAATCAAACATAGGAAGTAAATGGAAAAGATGAAGACAGAATTTATGATGACGCTTAAGTCTTAATTTCAAATAAAGACAGTGACAATATTATTGTCCGAAGATCTGAAGTTGACAAACTATTTATCGAAGAGCTAAACATGGAACCTAGTGGTGGATCTTATGGCTGTGTTGAGATTTTGAAGAAAATTAATGGTAATATCATAACTGAATCGCATGCAGTGGCTAATATTAATGAAATCTCCCGATCATTGTCTAGAAATCCTTGGCAACAACCGAGCTTGTTTCTCTCTTGGCTTCAATGGTACTTGCTTCTACTTAATTTCTCCTTCTTCTTTCTGAATATGTCCCTATGGGTTGTTTGATAACAATCATGGAATCTCTTCACCCTTTGTCAAATTGTTGTTTCCAACAACATAGGACATCTGTAAGTCTTTTCTTTCACCACATGTCCTTCCTATGTTTGAAGTATTTGCAACTTTTAATTCCCTGAGCCTATATTTCAAAATCAGACATTACTCTAAGAAGTTTTAAAGGCGGAGCTGCAGGATCCAACTCCCAACAATTAGAGGGAGCATTTGGTGATTTTTGACCAGTGAGCATATATGAAGGGATCTAAAAAGAGAAGCAGAACATCTCTTCCCTCTGATTATGAAAATATGGACATTCAAATACTGACGGAATACCAACATGAAGCCAACTAATACTTTGACTAATGGATGAACTGTGACACCTAATTTCTTCTTAGTGTAGTCGCCAAGCAGTTCCACCGAATCAAAGTACATATCATCTTATTCGGAGTTAGAACATTCAATTTAGGATACATATGTCTGTACAGAGCCCAAACATCCCCTATTATGGGGACAACTTGGATAACACCACCAACTCCTTTCACCCACTTGACCTTGTATACTGTTGGTGTTTTTTAAAAAATAGGGCAGCACAAAATTGTTGAAAATGTCTCTCAATGGATTGAAATGACTTTCAATAGCTTTCAAAAAATTTATTAAGTATTGAAGGGCTTTAAATAGTCAACATAAAAATATAATCTGCATAATTTAAAATTTAAAACAACCTAAAATATCTCAACAATTCAAACAACCTAACTAAAATTCAAAATCCAAATTCATCTTAAACTAATTAACTTATTTTGCTAAAAATTACTGCAGTAACTAAAAGCAAACTTCAACACTCCTCCTTTGCTTTTGTAACACCCCAAAATTTAGTGAGTTGAACTAGTGAGTTCTAGAGCCTTTGGTAAGAGTTTTGGAGTGTCGTATGAGGATTAAAATCAAAAGAAATGGTTTCCGTATTCAGAATAGGGGTTTTAGGGGTTAAAAGTCCCGGTACGACTACCCAAGGGGTCCTTGACGAGGACCCCAAAACAGTCCCCAAATCAAAATTTTGGTGACCTACGGATGGCCATCTACGGCAAGTAGATCAGTCCACGCCCCATAGGTCGAGGCCTGAGTTACCTGCAACATTTAGGCCTCAGACCCCAACCAAGAGACCAAACCACGGACAATAGTCCCATCCACGGACCGTGGATGGGTAGTGATAACAGCAAGGTTAAGGAGATCACAATTAGAGACTTGAATATTAGGATGCGGAAGCACAAAAGAAAAGAAACAAAAAAAACTAACTAAAGATATGGGAAATTCGAAGGAAAGATCCAAGAATTTCCAAGGATTAGATGTTCTAAGGCCTTGAAAAGATCCAAGTAACAACGTATAGATTTATGGAAGAAATCTAACGCCTTTACTTGAGAAAACGAATCAAAACGTTAGATTCGGATCTTGACCGCTTTTATGAGTAACTAAAGACAATAATTAGTATGTAGAAACTAATCACCTTCTAAAGAATACCAAAAAGAAACCAAAGA
>JAJOOS010033405.1:0-14246 GCA_029582725.1 Solanum chiquidenum | reverse complement strand
TTACTAAATAGGTCAAAAATGTCCTTTTCCGAATAAGTATATTTTTTTTCTTTTTAAACACATTTTCTTCTTAATTAAATTATTATATAAGAACCATGTTCTTGTTTTCTTTCTTTTAAAATCACTTTAAAAAATAAAAATGTAGAATTTTTTTTTTCTTGTTAATCTCATCTTATCAATTAAAATAGAATAACTTCATGAACCCTTTCGACATATAATATATGTCATATATATAAGATCATAGTATATCCATCATTAATTTATATTTATAGAACGATAAAATATAATTATAAGAAAATAAGAAATATTTTCTTTTTTAATTTTTTCTGAAATTGAAGTAAGATAAACATTTGCTAATTTAAAAAATATTATTAGAAATAGGATATGTTGAAAAGAAAATAAATAATATATTTATTTGAAAAAATGAGCAGTTTTTACCTAAAATAACAATAAGGGCATTTTTGGACCAAAATATTGATGGAAAGAATATTTTTGGACCAAACTACAAATGGAGGGCATTTTTGTTCCTTTCGCATAGTTTAAGGGCATTTCTGACCCTTTTTCCTATAATTAATGCTAAGAGCAAGTATGAAGAAAAAAAAATCAATTTATGTTTAATTTTTAGTTTTGAGAAATAATTTGAATAATATATAATTTATGCTAAGAGTAAGTATGAAGAAAGAAATTCAGTTTATATATTAAAAATGATAAATATAAGTGAAAGCATACTCTAATATAGTGGACAAATAAAATTACATGAATAAAATATAATATAGATACATCTATAGTCACTTAAAAGTGATTTGGATTATATTAAATTCATGAATATATTAGTCCAAATAAATATTATGGATTAATATAATTAATTTAATTATTTAAATATGATAAATATGTATTTAATTAAAGTCCGTTCCATAAAACTGATATGTCATGTCACTTAAATCTGATTGGCCGAAGGGAATCATAATCCTATCACAACTCCTCTATTCTAAAACTATAAATAGGGGTCCTCATAATTCAGAAAAAGAACCAAGAATTCTAACAAAAAGTTAGAGAAAGCTCGTGGATTTAAAGCCACAAAATTCTCTACAAGTTTAAGAATTCAAGAACTCAAGAATTTAAGAATTCAAGAACTCAAGTTTAAGAATTGAAGAATTCAAGCGTTCAAGTTCAAGAACAATCAAGATCAAGATCGCCGGATTCAAGATCAAACTTGAAGCCCTTGGATTCAACTAGAAGTCAAGATCAAGATAAAGTTCAAGTTCAAGAGATCAAGCTCGAAGACCTTGAATTCAACTAGAAGTCAAGATCAAGATAAAGTTCAAGTCAAGATCAAGATAAAGTTCAAGATCAAGACCACCGGATTCAAGATCAAGCTCGAAGCCCTTGAATTCAACTAGAAAGTCAAGATCAAGATAAAGTTCAAGTCAATATCAAGTCCAAGTCCAAGTTCAAGATCAAGAGCCCTTAAATTATATTTGAAAAAGCGAATTCAGAGGAATCATAGAGATTGTAACACTTGCAGTTGAAATAATAAAATGATTGTTGCATAATTTTTCCGTTCTTGATTATTATTTTCTCGACGCGAATTTTATTGTCTACAACATCTTTGGTGCAAGAACACAAGTTCGCAAAAAAATAAAAGTTAAATATATTTCGTTATATATGTAGCCTGTAGGTCGTTCTCATAAACTATCTTGGATTGTCGTTGGCTTATGAGATTTACGATGTGAACATGAATATTTCAACTATGTTAGACTGAAAAATATAAAAAAACAATAGAAATAAAAACAAGAAAAAGAAAAAAATATATTTCATAGAAGTATATACATACTTGTAACGACTACTAACTTCTTTTTAATAAGTGTGTTTAGATCATATATTAATTATAGATGATTATATACATGTTAATGTATAAATTTTACGACTACTTGTATTATATATTCATAAGATATTTTTAGTTTTAAGTAGTTGAATGAATGAGACTATTAGGTGCATTTGCTAGAACAGAATATAGTATATTATATGTAGAATATATTTATAATAAGCTTTTACTAAGTGTATATCATATAAGAAATTTGATGATAAATCTAGTCTGTTATTTTATATAAGAATCCCCATTTTCATATTTAACTTATTCTCAAAGCATTTAGGATAGTCACTGTCAAAATATACCAAAGTGGTAAATTTTTATTTTTTTTATTCTTAATTAGATATTTTGCATTTGATTCTTGAGTATGAAATCGATTTCAATAAGGAGCACTTTAACTTTTCAATGGACTTTCAAATATAAATTCAAAAGAATCGGATCGCAAAACAGATTAGATGCGAAACAAAAAAGGAAAAGAAAAGAATAGCCATAGTACTATAATATAATAAATTATCACGACAGGTCTATGGATAGATACTGTAGGCCCAAGGTCTTTGATATCAACACCAAGATCCAAAAGATCAAGGACCCTTTATTCAATAGTTTTTGAAGGGGTCGTTTAGAGTTGATATCTCTTAATTTTGTTATTTAGAGTTGATATATTCTTTAATTTTATCATTTTTATAGTTAATATATCTCTCGTTATGTAAGTGTTTCATATATACCCCTATTATTTACAAATGACTCACATATATTCTTTTCCTCTAATGGAAGTGAAAAAAATAATTTTAATTTAATTTATTAATTTTATTTTTTTTAAATATAATCCATATGGGGTATATTGACTCTCCTCACACGTATCAGTTCTAAATGACAAAGTTAAGGAGTATATCAGACCTTTTCCCCTAAAATTAATAAGGATATCATATTGAATTGTTTTATTTCATCTTCTATATGAGAGAGATAGTAATTTTATTATTTCAGAATGAATAATAATTCTGGAATTGGTTAATATCTCAAACCAAACATGTGATAAAGTTAATCTCAAATTTTATTTTGAAATTATTATCTTTATCTCACGTACCAAACAACTATTAAGATTGAAAATATCCAGTTCCCTTCTGCAATCATCCCAAAAATTTGATACCCCGCCACAACGTCATGTTGGATTTGTCCGTCACAAGTGTATAGTTTTCTTGTCGAAATAACAAAATTGACGAAGAAAATGATGTAAAATGTACACTAAGTTAAGTTGATATGTTATATACATTGTATACATGGGACGTAGCCGGAGGTATCTTTATGGCAAGAGGTGTTATCCGACATTACTTTACTATTTATTTATTACGAAATATACTTATAAAAATATGAAAAT
Organism: Solanum chiquidenum; assembly: GCA_029582725.1. Taxonomy (NCBI): domain Eukaryota; kingdom Viridiplantae; phylum Streptophyta; class Magnoliopsida; order Solanales; family Solanaceae; genus Solanum; species Solanum chiquidenum. The sequence continues at coordinate 11,001 of JAJOOS010033405.1, read as the reverse complement.
ATAAAAATGAGTATAGTTTGTTCTTACTTATCATGAATTCTCTTACTACGGCTTCAATAAAATTGTGGTAAATAACTTGTTCTTGCTTTGTATTTCATGAACTCAAAGTGCGAATAACCATAATAGATTTTTCAGATTCAAGTAACTTGGTTCTACGTATCTATCATTATACCCACAATGATCATATTATTATTATCCATAATGGAAAAAAGTATTTGCCTAGCTATATAAATGATAGTGTAGTAGGCTGTGAATTGAGAGAATTTGGATATACATTAAAGGACATACAAAAAGCGATAATAAATTCGTCGTTCATATCAATTTTTTTTTTTTTTTTATGCTTATGATTCAGGAGGGAAGGCAAACCATATGCGGAAGAAAAAAACAGAAGTATATATTTAGGTAAACATATATATTTGTATCTACTGAATTATTTATACCTACCTAGTTTATCAGCTAGTGGAGATAACAGAAGTACATGAAACTAATTAGTATTTGTGACATCATTTGTGAAAAATTAGTGCGCGTTTAGACATAAATTGAGCGATATTTGACAAAAATAAAATAAAAATTGAAGTTAAAGTTATAACAGGGTATTTGAAGGTTAACATTTGAAATCAACTTGCAGCCAAAACAATATTTGTACGAAATAGTGTTGTATAAAAAATATGAAATTGATGTGTTGATTTTTCTTAAACATTTACTTTTGGAAAATGTGCAAATGGTGATAAAAATAAAATAATGGCCAGAATAATCCTATTTGTGAAAATGATCCAGTGGATCAATCACCCAGTGTTATGCAATTGCTAAAGGATATATGAATAGTTCAGCCCAACAACATCAACAATTCCCCTCTTGGACTGGCTTTTCTTCCAGTAGTTTATTTTAGGCCCACTTTAGCCCAACTCATTTCACGTCGGATTACCTTGATTGAGAATTTTTACGGGAGAAGTGTACATAGAGTCGATTTAAGGATGACTATTTGAGGTTTTTGTAAATATCTTGTTTTCAATAACCAGGGAAATCTGCAGTTGTTCTTTTTTGGGTGTGCACAGGATAAAATCTGCGTTCCTATGCAATAACTCACAAAACATACATAAAAAACTTAGTTTTTTTTAAACATAATTGCTTCATAATCAATTTTAGATTTACAAGACTAAGAGGGGAAATCCGGTTCTAAAATTTGACATATTATTTATGCTAGTAAAACTTTAGATATTTCTGTCAAATTGACAATCAAACTTAAAATGCTTGAAATTTGAATTAGCAAGTCTAAACTTGATATCAATTCTTCTTCTTAGACTTTATAGGAATGCACATTTTTTAATTATGTCCAAGTGTCATTTAGTTTCAGAAAAAAAGTCATTTCCCCATTATATATATCTTTAAAACTAATTATTTTTTAATTTTTTTTTTCCACATCAAACACATAAAAAATATCATTTCAAAGACCTTTCTTTAAATTTCGTTTTATTACACTGACCTCCCTTATGATTTAGAATAATACACTTATCTCTTTTATTTTTAATTTTTTTTAACGATTCTTTAAATCTATTTTTATTAATGTAAAAAAGTTGTAACATATCTAATTTACTATTTTCTAACACTAAAATGCTTTAATTGATTAACTACTTTATGTTATACTCTTATTAGTTTTATTCAAAATTGATATATTCTTATCAGTTTTGCTCGTATTTCCCTTTTGGGTTAGTTTAATACTTTAATTTATTATTTTTCCGTTTTTTTTCTTTCCTTTGGGATTATTTTACTAATTTCATAGTTGACCATATTTGAATTTATCCATATTTATACGAGTAGATTACAATTCAATCCGTTTAAATTTAATCCACTCTTCTCATTTGCCTTCCTAGTGATGTCCAATTACTGGAGAATTTTTAATTATTCATAGTCGGTTGGTTGATTATTATTTTTTTTCATCGTTGATTGATTATTTCAAGTTTCACTTTCTTGACGAACTTGCTACACCCTCCACCATTTGCTTCCCCTACTGCAATTTGGAAAAATGATGTCCAATTTACAAGTAAGTTATCTTATTTTAGTGTTACTAATTTCATTTATTATAGTAAAAATAATTTTTGGAGTAATTGTCTTTAAATTCTTTTGATCCCCTTGAGTTTGTTATAAACTGAAAATATATGATCAATATAATATGAATATATAAATGCCAACGTGGCTACCTATGACCTCTCCGTACATGGCCGTTCCACTTATCCACTATCATCCCGTACAATTTCTTCCTCAGGCTACCTAGCCCCTCCCCCTATAAATACACTTCAACCCTTTCTCTGTTTCAGGAGTAATTTTGGTGGAATACAATGGGGAAGGTAAGGATTTGAAAATTGATTCTCCATTTCTCTCATTATTTTGTATCCATGATTTGAACTGTCATTGTGTGAGGTTTGCAGAATAAGAGCAGCAGCAAGAATATTGAAGGCGAGATGAAGAGCGAAGAACAGCACCAGGAGAAGAAGGAAGGAGGAAAGAATGAACAGAACAACCGAAATGTGGTTTTGAAAGTGGAGTTCCATTGCGAAGGTTGCGTCCGTAAGATTCTCAAAGTCGTTCGAAGCTTTGAAGGTAAAAATCATTGTATGTTGTTCCTTCTTATTGCTTCCAAGTTAGATTTTAGATAGATTACTGTGAATGTTGCTCTGTTTTGTTCCTTCTTTTTGCTTCCAAGTTAGATTTTAGACAGATTATTGTGAATGTTGCTCTGTTTTCATCCAAGCCGTTCGTTTCCTTGTTTCTGATTTTCCTAATTTATGGTCTGTTACGGCTGAAAAAGGCGTGGAGAAGGTGACCTCTGATAGCGAAACCAATAAGGTGACGGCAATCGGAGAAGTGGATGCTTTGAAGCTAAAGGAGAAGGTGGAGCGAAAGATGAACAGGGCTGTACAACTTATCTCTCCTTTACCAAAGGATTGTAAGAAAGAGAAGAAGCAGAACGAAAATGACTCAAAGAGTACCAAAGGAGACGACAAGAAAATCAAAGAGAAAGAGGTAATGCTCCTCCTCGCTGCATATTCTCTGTTCACTATTCTGCACAAATCTGTTTACGTCGTTTTCATTCTGTTTTCTTCTTTTTGTCTTTTAATGCATTCGGCGCAGTTTAGCCTTATATTAAGGATTTATTCAAAATTTACGTGTGCAAATGATGGGTTTCCGATGAATATTACTTACTGAATTATCCATGTAGCCTCCGGTAACCACTGTGATACTGAAATTGCATCTACATTGCGAAGGATGCATCCAGAAGATTCAAAAAACTATAACTAAGAACAAAGGTGAGATTGATTAATCAACATTCTTCTCTTATGTTGTCCATTTTAACTATAGTTTGTTCCTTCACGGCCAATGCAGGTTACAAGGAGATGAAAATTGATCAGGAAAAGGAATTGGTGATAGTGACTGGTTCAATGGACATGAAGGAACTGGTGGAGGCACTGAAGAAGCAGCTGAAGAAAGATGTCCAAATTGTCCCGCCAAAGAAGGAAGGGGGAGAGAAGAAAGAAGGCGGAGGTGGAGGGAAGGGAAACGAAAAAGAGAAGGATGGGCAAGGCGGTGGCGAGAAGAAGGAGCAATATGAGTATCCGGAGCTGGATGCAACTGCAATTCATGCTACTCAACTTTTCAGCGATGAGAATGCTAATGCTTGCAGTATCATGTGATAGTTCTAGAAAAATGTACATGAAAATTGTAAATAAAAATAGGAAGTCTGGAGATGATTATTGTTGAATTGGTTTAATTATGAACAGTTCCAAGTAAAACTTTTGTATGAACATTAATGAGTGTTACTGAGGTTAGTTGGAGAAATATTTTTATATTTATGTTAAATATATGGAGTACTTGATTTTCTACTGTTCTATTGTCTACTAATGGTGTCATTGGTTCATTCATTTCCTTTTCCATGCAATGAATAATACAAATTCAAGTAGGATGCCCATTTTCAAAAAATTCTAAAATGTTGTTTACACAATTTTCACTTCAAATTACTCATAAATTTTTTTTGGAAAATAACTTCAATTTGTATTCAACGTCTAATCAGAATTTCATTTTTCAAATATCATTTATAACTCTTTTCTTTTCAAATACTATCTTATTTTAAATTTCACAGTTTTTATGTTCGACTGCCCGCCAAGTCTATGTAACCTTTGCTGCACATAAAAACAAAGATGTTACTATTATTATTATCAAGAGACAAGAGAAGGGACTATAACTATCATTGCAACCATCAATTAGTTGGAGTTATTGCACCTAATGTTACGTTCCTGCAAAGAGAGAAAGATAACCCTGGTTGAGACAAGTTTATGCAAGAAATCTCTTTTTAGAGTGGAGGCAATTGCTTATGTGTAGACAAAAACAGGGGAGACTGAGATGCAGACAGACAGACTGACGCTCTATTCCCACTTTCCTTGGCCTATTTTTGTGCAGTCTTTTCAAGCAGTTAATTTTCAACACTTTCAAAATTTGTTGGAACATATTTTCTCAAACAAATATATTTGATCACATTTTCTTATTTTAAAAAATTTAATCCAAGCATTCTCATTTTTCCATTACTGATATGACAAGTTACGTTCTTATATATTGTATCTAGTCAAAAAAAATAAAAAAAATAAATTAAATTTTAGTTTTCCCTTTTTGTTTTACATAGAATAAAAAATAATCATTTCTAGATATCAAATAAATCATATACAAATTACAATTGGCAAAAACATCAGTTATTGAATCAATTTGAATTATATTTCCAACATGATGTGATTATTGATTATGTGTTTTAGTTGAACACTTAGGGTTCGTTTGGTGTGAGAGATACGAATAAAAAAAAATAGTCTTAGGATAAAATTTAGATGTCTTGTTTGGTTGACATGTTTATGATAATTTATCCCACCATTTATAGCATAGTGATAGAATAAATTATCTCATATACATGGTGAGATAAGTTATCCCAGAATAACTAATGTTTGATGGGATAACTAGTTCCCAACCAAACGATCCCTTACACTGCCTATATAACCATAACCAAATAAATAAAAGAGAAGAAAACCGAAATACCATTTTAAATTTGTAATCCTCCTAAATTATCGATACTAGTCTCAATTACCTGAATTTAGTTATCTATTTAGTACTTAACTTTTATCGACGTGGCATTTTTCTCATATGACAAATAATCAGTGTGACATTTTCAGTTCCTAGTCAATTTACGCAACTTAAATAAGAAGAGAAGTCGCAATTCTCGAAACATCACCGATCAAATTCTCCTGAACTTCAACAGTAAAACTGACACGTGTATCATCTTCTTCCCACACTCTTCTTATAAATATTCATCCAAAAACATCTCCTTTTACCCTCAAAATCCTCATCCTCAGAACTAGAATCACAGAAAAAAGAAGATTAATACACATCTGATTATTGCAAAATCTTCTGATTAACATATACTTTTTCAAGGTAACTTTTTTTTTTCCGATTGAATTACATATTATTGTAGTTTTTGCTATCTGATCGGAAACTTTTTTTTCTTCTGAAAATTGATAGATGGTGTCGGATGCGAGTAAGAAGAGAGAGGCTCAGAAGAAGGCAGCAGCAGCTGCCAAGAGAGGAGGGAAGTCTAAGGCGGCGGCGATGAAGGCCGCAGCGGCAGCAACAGCAACTCCGGCGGAGAGTAATGATGTCGATGAATTAACGAATGGTGTAGGAGATATTCAGTTGTCTGATCGGACTTGTACCGGTGTTTTATGTTCACATCCACTTTCCAGAGATATTCGGGTTAGTTCCTTTGGGTTTTCTGGAATTGAACTGTTGGATTTATTACTGCCGGAAAATCTAGTTTGATTCATAGGGGGAAAACTTGTGCTTAACTATTAACACAAGCAGTTGTATATTTAGGAATTGAGAGTATTTCCAAAGTATAATGACTTGGAATTGAAAATATATAAGTGGAAATCATTTCAATCAAGTTACCAACATTTTGTCTTGAATTTTGTAGAAATTGTCATATTATTGCCCATAAAAATAGGTCTTGGATGTTTTTTGCAATACACTCTCTAAATGCTTAAATAAATGATTTTTTTTATTCATGGATTTATCTACTCTCGTTATTCGTCATTGCTAACTTATGACGCCTATGATCATTTGATTGTTCATTTCCTTGATCTCCTTTGCTCTAGAACAATCACTTGAGTGTTTTTGTGCATAGTGTGATATTCCAAATCTTGGTACGTTAGTCAGTTTATAACCGTGGGTTTTGGTCTAGCGGTAAGAGGGCAACCCACATGTGTGGGTTAGCCACGTGTAACGGTCTCAAACCATGTGCCACTATCCCTCAGAGATTTCTCGATTAAAAAGAATCAGTCAATAGCTGAAGCTATCCCATTTTCACTCAGTTAGGAACAAAGGTCTTGATTGGTGAAGTTGCATATGGCTATCATTACTCATGAACAAGAAGCACCCCTGTTTATGGTTTTGGACTTATGGTAACTATAAATAAGATTATTACCTAGAGGAAGTTTTCTTTCATGCAAGACTTGCAGTTATATTTATTCTGGTATTCTTTGTTTGCAGATAGAATCGTTATCACTTACTTTTCACGGACATGATCTTATAGTTGATTCTGAACTGGAGCTTAACTATGGAAGGTTTGTTATCTCTTTGTGTTACTGTTTCCTTAGTATAGCTGATGGTCATATCCTGGGATGTTAATTGCACAGACGTTATGGTTTGCTTGGGCTTAATGGCTGTGGGAAGTCTACTCTTCTTTCTGCTATAGGATGTCGTGAACTTCCCATCCCAGATCATATGGATATCTTTCATTTAACGCGCGAGATTGAAGCGTCTGACATGTCCTCACTTCAAGCTGTTATTAGTTGCGATGAAGAGAGGTTGAGATTGGAGAAAGAAGTTGAAGTCTTGGCTGCACAGGTATTGTGCCCTGAATAATAAACTGACAATGTATTCCATGGGCTTGGTCTACTCTTTTTGGGCGAATGTGATGACTCGTTTTGTGTCTATCCTTAGGATGATGGTGGTGGAGAGCAACTTGAACGCATCTATGAGCGTTTGGAAGCTTTGGACGCATCAACTGCTGAGAAGCGTGCAGCTGAAATCCTGTTTGGTCTTGGATTTAACAAGAAAATGCAAGAACAAAAAACACGAGATTTTTCCGGTGGATGGAGGATGAGGATTGCTCTTGCTCGTGCCCTGTTTATGAATCCGACCATTTTACTGCTTGATGAACCCACCAATCATCTAGGTAATCTTCTTATGCATTTTTCTAGTATTTAAGATATTGTGTTGCGACATGCTTGGTTTGGAGACATTGTTAATTACATTCTGGATGAATGAATATAATGAAAACTGACGTTTAAGAATTTAATATGGGACCTTAGACATGTTATTTCACTCTGGTTACAGCATTTCTCCCGGTGTGTCTTTCTGTGACTGTTTCCCTCTACTAAGTAGTGACGCGAAGTTCCCTCCTAACAGAAAGGAAATACAGGGATGACATAGTATATTGTCCATTGTTCATACTAATGGATCTAATGGAAGGTTTGCTGAATTTTTCAATCACAGATTTTTAGATTTGACATGCTTATGATATTCTTTTCCTGAATGCAGACCTAGAGGCTTGCGTGTGGTTAGAAGAAACCTTGAAGAAGTTTGACCGTATTCTGGTTGTTGTTTCACACTCGCAAGACTTTCTAAATGGTGTGTGTACTAACATCATCCATATGCAAAATAAGAAGTTGAAGCTCTACACCGGTAATTATGACCAATATGTCCAAACCCGTGAGGAGCTGGAAGAAAATCAGATGAAACAGTACAGATGGGAGCAGGAGCAGATTGCTTCAATGAAGGAGTACATTGCTCGTTTTGGACATGGATCTGCCAAACTAGCCCGTCAAGCACAAAGTAAAGAGAAAACACTGGCTAAGATGGAGCGTGGAGGGCTTACAGAGAAGGTGGCGAAGGACAAGGTTCTGGTCTTCCGTTTTCCTAATGTTGGCAAACTTCCCCCTCCTGTTCTGCAGTTTGTGGAAGTGACATTTGGCTACACACCTGATAATCTCATTTACAAGAACCTAGATTTTGGTGTAGACCTTGATTCAAGGGTAGCACTGGTGGGACCTAATGGAGCTGGAAAGAGCACTCTACTTAAGCTGATGACAGGGGAATTAGTTCCCCTTGATGGCATGGTTAGGCGGCATAATCACCTGCGGATTGCACAGTTCCACCAGCACTTGGCTGAGAAGCTTGACATGGAATTGTCTGCTCTACAATTCATGATAAAAGAGTATCCTGGTAATGAGGAGGAGAAGATGAGGGCATCAATTGGGAGATTTGGCCTTACTGGTAAAGCTCAAGTTATGCCTATGAAAAACTTGTCAGATGGTCAACGTAGCCGGGTAATATTTGCGTGGTTAGCTTTTAGGCAACCTCACATGCTGCTTCTCGATGAGCCAACCAACCATCTTGATATTGAGACAATTGACTCACTTGCCGAGGCTTTGAATGAATGGGACGGTGGCATGGTTCTTGTTAGTCATGATTTCAGGCTCATAAACCAGGTTGCCCATGAGATATGGGTATGTGAAAATCAAACTGTGACACGGTGGGAGGGTGACATTATGGACTTCAAGCTACATTTGAAGGCGAGGGCTGGATTGGGTGATGAGTGAAGCAGATATTCCAAGTTTTAGTACTACTTGGAAGTCATCTGCTTCTCCTGGCTAAACGTTTAGTCCGAAGAGAAATTGGTCAACATCAGCAGCAGGCCAGCAGTAGGTACAGTTTTAGTTACACCATGCCTAGTTTTGTATGCCATATGACTGGACTGTGCTGTTTTATTTGGTGCAATGTTTTCGCGGTCCAATTTATTCTGGCCTTTCTCCATTATCATAGTTCATGAAGCGAGAGAAGTAGTGGGCTAGCAGCAGTCAGCTTGATGCATTACATAAATACCACCACTTGTTGTTATCTATGTTGTACTATTGCTATGTTGTTATTAAGAATTTAGGATTTCACTGCTGTTATGGATTTACCTTTTCATTTTAAGTTTACTACATATGTTTGCCAAGTATGTCATTGAAGTGATGTTTTCAACATATGTTTACCTGTAATGACACTTCGTCATAGTATATATATATATATATATATGTTGCCTCTGCTGAATATTCTTACACCTGCCCATGGATGAGACATTTTGGATAGATTTCTACACTATGAGAAATTTTTCTCTTTTTACTCAGAAACCACTAGACAAATAGAAGATGAAAATATTACCACTTTTGAAAAAGTAAATATTTTCTCTAATGAGTGTCGAGTCACCGAAGGCCAAATAAATTGAAACCAAATGAACAATCTTTTGGATTTAAGAATTTGAAAGTATAATTATAAGAATTAATTTAGTAAAATTAATACATAATTAGTACTCCTTTAGTTTCTATTTAGTTGTCACTTAGGTAACTTTACCATTACACTCTTATTTAAGTGTTTTCTTGAAGTCAAATTTTTAATAAATGAACATAAATTAGTTTATTTTGATTAATTAATTTGACTAATGAATATAAATTAATTATTTTGTTGGTCAAATACATAATTTGAAGGCTAATAACTTTCTAGACTAGAATAGTAAGAAAAATATCATTTATGTATTGATTTTGTGAGTTGATAAATATTAAGGAATATCTTTTTTTTAATAAGGACAAGGAATTATTTTTAAAGAAAAGTAGTACTCCTACAAAATATGAACTGCACAACAGCACAAGTAAAGGGAACAGAGCCACCGGCCAGGAACGAAAAAGTATTGAATTTTGTATTTTGGGAATGGGAAGAATGAAAGATTGCGTGAGAAGGACTGACGTAGCTTTCATTGCAAAATGACAAGCTTCATACTTAGTTTTCTGATTAAGATGGTACGTTGAAATAACCAACTTGTAACCATGAAAACTACTTCTACAATACATCCTAAAAAGATCGAAATGCTATGAAAATATCATAGTTAGATAAAATGTATTTGAATGTTAATAGATAAATTAAGCATTTCCTGAGTTGTTGATCACCTGACCACACACGGAAGTCCCGTACCGAGTGATTCTCTCCTAAAAAATTCTACATGTGATGTTTCGAAAGCAGAAACATGTAATTTAGTAAATTAGAACTCATTGTGGGGTGCAATCAAGAAACAACTATCAACTAGTTTGACAGTTCTTTCATTTAGTAATGGAAGTCATCCGTTGTAACTTTCATAGAGAGGCTTGAGAAGGTGGACAATCCTTCAATGAAGATCTAACGAGAGACTGAATACAAATACAACCAAATTAAATCCACAAGAATCGTATGAACATCTATAGAGCGTAGCAAGAAATCTTGGCTTCAACTCTCGTCACATCACTCATTCCTACAATAGAAATTCGAGTTGAGGTGCTGCAAATGAGCAAAGAAGTACTTTTTGTAATCAAAACAAAAATCCCATAAATCTACAAAAGAAAATTTTATTCGAGACCGCACCGCTATATTGAGACGGCCACATTTGAATCTTCAAAATAATACTCCATCTTTTCAATAATATTTGTCCACTATTGACTTTGCACACTTCTTAAGAAACTATAAATAGAAGGACAATTTTACTGTATCACTTTTTGAATATACTTTCTCTGTCCCTAATTACTTGGATCCGTCTCCTCTCCATTTCTCTTCTCTCCATTTCCCCCAAGTTCCTATTTGGATAAGTGACATATGTCATAGGTTAAAATAAAGAGCAACTTTCACATATAGCAAACAAAAAAATCATATTTGTATGTTATAGCAAAGTTTGCATAATTGCGCTCCATAGCAAAAATATATATGTATAATTCGCTATACATATACAATTGAAAGCTATGTCTATTTCGCTATACATATATACAAAAAGAAGCAATTGTATAATTCGTTGGCTCCTCTTCAGATTTATATAATTTCGCTGGCAGATCATTTGTATAAATTGTT